>OY757905.1:92400880-92498380 GCA_963585895.1 Sepioteuthis lessoniana
ATACGTGAATGCGCTTATTTGTGGATACACAGACACAATAAATCATTTATACATTCTACATCGGTGTGTATGTGCGTGCTCGCGCGCGCGCGCGCGCACACACACACACACACACACACACATATATATATATATATTGAGAGAGACATAAAGAATGAGAGAGAAAGAGAGAGAGAGAAAGAGAGAGAGAGAGAAAAAGAGAGCTATGTGTGTGTTTCTACCAAAAGTAATCACAAGTGCATGAAAATTTGTAGGACACAAGCAAATGTAAAAAAATATCCTAAATATACACCTATGCGTACAGAAAGATATAAAAAAGCATATACGGGAGCACTCCGAAAGTAAAGCTTTCTTCTAACTTCCTCGAACTACAATATATACAGGGAGCATTATACCACCGTTTGATAGAGCAAGTTTTCAGTTGTATCACAAAATTTTCCCTCCGGGCAAGCATTTCCGATGCTGATTATGATCTGCACCAACGCATGCGACCTACGTTTTTTGGCGATGTCTTCAGGAAACTTTTACTCGCGTTGGATTGGCGTCAAAGGCTAATACTTTAGGTGTCTAATCTAGTGACAACCCTTATGTGTAGTCCATCTTTTATCGTCCTGACTGGTGCAGATGAACAGATTAAAGCGCTCTAAATTTCGTAGGTTGGTAGTTATTTTAAACTTGTCATCCACTTGTTCTTCCAAAACGTTGCACAATGGGTGTAATATTTCCCAATGGAGGAATTCAATCACTCATCTTCTTCCATATTTTAACAAACTTTCAATCAGCTATTGTGTAACAAAACAATAAAGATTATTGATAGTTTGTTGGGAATTTTAACTTCTACTGCCATACCAACAAACTTTGCCGTTAACTCTGATACGTAACATTAAATAAAGCCATGTATATAGATAAGGTTGCTGGCTGACACATATTTTCCGAACATGTATACATTCTTTCGATATATTTGTGAGTAAATATACGACACACACACACACACACACACACACACACACACACACACACACACACACACACACACACACACACACACACACACACACACACACACACGTGCATGTTTATTTATAAATCTAATAATAAGGTAATGCATACCTATGCATTTGAGTGTACACGTCTATTTTGAGCATATATCATTGACTATAAATATGCAGATATACAACAGTGGTCAAGAATTCGTATTTGAGAGCGAAATTATTTCAGCCTTCGATGTTTTTATTGGAATCATAGAGAACTTTTTGAAGTATATTCATTTCCCTTAAGCGGTATGGAGTATCAGCTTTTCCATATATCATTAGTGTAGCGGGAATGTTTTTAAAAACTATTTATGAATATGGTTATCTTTTGGGTTTGTATTTTGTTTTGAAAATGGCAAGAATAGAAAGTGAAGAAATATGGCGTTCAGCAGATGCCATAGCAGACGATACGATCCTGTCTCAATGAAGTTTTCCTGAATAACAAAGAAATAAAATAAATGATTATTTCAAAGATATAAATATGAAAAGAAAAGAAAAGAAAAGAAGACTTGTAGTGAGGGAAGAGAAAGAATGAAAAATGAAAAAAGCATTAAAAAGAGGGAAAAAGGCATAGTAAAAAGAAAATATTAAATGATGTGAGGAAAAATCATTCGAAATAATTTTGAAAAAAAAAGAACGTTATGAAAGAATGTTAAAAGAAACGTGAAAGATTGAAAATAAAATGAAAGTAAGTAAGTAAGGAAGGAAGGAAGAAAGGAAGGAAGGAAGGAAGGAAGGAAGGAAGGAAATAATAAAATAAAGCAAGCTTGCAAGAAAGAAACAAACAAAGGAAATGTAATGCAACAAACGGCTAAAAGATTTTACAAATAAAGGGCTGTAAAAGGATAAAGAAAGAAAGGGACAACGGAATGAGAGTAGAAATGAATAATAATAATATATGATTAAAGACGAAAGCAAACCGAACGGAGAGGAGTGGGAAAAAGAATGAAAACAATTAAAAAAGAATAGAACAAAAAATTATTTAGTGAATCCAATTAAATTTGCAGTGGATTTTTCGTGGGTTACCTAATGCCAAAGCCATCCTTGTAGAAGAACAACATATAACTAGAGTTGGTGCTATAAGGGGGTTCATACCTTTATCAAGTCTACGAGTCCGAAAGTGAATGTAATAGTGTAACTAGAGTTCGAACTCGCTTACTACTTACTATGTCTCTGTCCAGTACGTTAGCCACTACATCATGTAGGTTCAGGAAAATTGCTTTTGAATAATAGGAGTAAGAATTAAGTTGATTGAAGATATGGAAAATAAATATTCTTGAAAGAAAGCTTTCAACATTTTGGGTGAAGAAAAAACAACAACATTCAACTGAAAAAAAAAATAAGGACTTTCGAGGAAAAAAGTGAAGAAACGATAGTTTTACTTGTTTGAAACAATGCCAAGGGTGTATTGATTTTTGTGAGACCCAAACATTTATGTAATGGTCTATGATAAAATTTATCCCTTTGCTATCATTGATCTCTGGTAATATACATTTACAAAATTTATTTCAACCTAATCTGCTGTCTTCGTCAGTTGAATGTTTAAAAAAGGTTCTCAAAAGTGTTCATCTGAGGCACAAACAGATGTATGTAATAGACTGAATTATTTAGAGATGCATACCAACAATTAAAAAGTGACATATTCAGTGAAACGTAGATAAAATACCAGCTTAAACACCAGATACAACTAAAGAAAAAGGCGGTCGAACTGAGAAATCGGATATTGTGGTATTATGTTTTTGCTATTTTATAAAATGATCAACAAAAAATGAAGATAGGCTAAAAAATATAACAATACAAGTTGTATTCAAAGAGTATTTTGACAGAAGACCAATAGAAAAAGTATCTATGTATAAAATGCTTATTTACTTGAAAATAGTCAACTTGTTATTCAACATATTTCCATTTCCATTGGTCTAACAATTTTCAATTTGTAAAAGCACATGTTATATTATCTTTAGGTCCTCAGATCTCTTTCTTGAGATGAATTTTAAGGAAAAAAATGAATTGAATCGTTAATATGAAGTGTACTGCACTTGCACTATCATGTGTTTCACTAGAAACTGTTGTTGAAAAAAGTATCGATTCTGCTGATTAAAAAATATCGGGAAATTCAACAGTTTGGCATCATATCAAAACAGAAATTTTATAGCTGCCTCAACCACTGGGAAAATCGATGCAATAATTGTATTGTTTGTCAAGGGAATTATCTTAAAAATATAGTAACATTTAACTTATTGTTCTTTTCTCTCTTGATAAATACAACGACAGTCTCGATACTTTTCACACACACATACCCTTCCCATATATATATATATATATATATATATATATATATATATATATATATATATATAGGTTTGGTTTAAGAGTGTTGGTATATCTCAGTGTATGTGTGGGGGGGGTGATGGTGTAAGAATGAATACTCTTAGTGCACAAGAGAACAACTGTTGTCTGGCTAAATGTTTTAACAACGTTTTCCTCACAGCTGGACATATATAATTATTTAGACTGATATCTCATAAAAATATTCAGTTCCGTTCGAATGAAAGTATAAAATGAAGGGATCGTGTTCACCTTACTTATAGTCTAAATTTGAAAAGATCATTTTCAACAGAAAATAACAAAACAAAAACAAAAACAAAAAAAAGCAAAAAAAAAAACAAAACAAAAAACAAACCCATCACTATCGCAGGTAAAGACGTTTCATAGTCAGATTTTATTTCCAACATTGACTTATCTATTTTAGCATTGTCTTTGTTACTTATAACTACTTCCTTTGAAATTAAAGAACCGTATTACGTACACACACAGATACACACTGGCACACACATTTTTTCACAATAAAACAGTCTCAAATAGACACACTAAATGCAAATTTTGCGTGGAGAAGGTGCTTTTTCTGTTTCTCGTATGTTTGT
The DNA here is from genome assembly GCA_963585895.1 of Sepioteuthis lessoniana. Taxonomy (NCBI): domain Eukaryota; kingdom Metazoa; phylum Mollusca; class Cephalopoda; order Myopsida; family Loliginidae; genus Sepioteuthis; species Sepioteuthis lessoniana. The sequence goes on from OY757905.1 coordinate 92,404,833, forward strand.
TATTTTCGATTCAGAAATTTATTGGAACCATAACAAAGCTTACGAACTCTCTTTTAAATTATTCAATTTTCGATGTGATGTGTAAATGTGTTCCATTTTACCTTCTCATTTATTAATGAAACGCACACACACACACACACACACACACACACACACACACACACACACACACACACACACACACATATATATATATAGCAGAGGTAAAAGAAAAACGTTCAAAATAAAAGAATGAATTATAAAATTCAACAGAGAAAACTATAAATTATAAAAGGAAAATAACAGGGTGAGGCAGACAGATTTTGAACTTTGCTCTTGCCAAGGTCAGGTAGGTTAAGTCAGCGACCACGGGTTAAGGATCGATGTTGATCGGGGTGGCAAGTTCAATTTAAATCTAAAAGAAAGTCGGAATCAGCCTCAGATGCAGTAGTTGTTGTTTTACTTGTTATAATGTTATGAACTAAACTTATTTACTGCGTATTATTATTATTATTATTATTATTATTGAAGTTGTTTTTTAATTTCTCTGATCCATTTGCCCCTTAGAGCTACACTTGGATGAATATATGGTATGACCAATTGATCTTGAGATCGTTGCACACTACAAATACAAGTGTGATGTTAGGAAGTTAAAAGTCCAAATGTAATAGAAGAACGCACGCTCCCACGCACGCATTTATAAGAGTATGTATATCTCTCTGTGATTGTGTGTAATTAATGTATGAGCACACACACACACACACACACACACAGATATATATATATATATATATATATATATATATATATATATATATATATATATATATTCGTGAACGAAGAGTTATCTAACATTTTTGAACTGACTTTTTTTAACTCTAGAATTTAATGAAGACATTCGCACAGCTGAGTAAATTTTATTATAAAGTGACGTCTAGGCGTCTGGAAAAAAAATTGAAGTGTATGTGCTAATTCTTGAAACTTCCTCGATACTTTTGATCACTAGATTTTGCCGAAACACAGACTTTCATGCAATTCTTTCTATTTTTTCAATCTGAAAACTAATCAGAAGTAAATATTTCAGAATGTAGAGACATTAAAGGAAATATGTTAGCGTAGCTTTCGGCAATACCTCAAGAAGTGTTACAGAGGTACATTGAAGCAAATAACAAAAACAATAATAGTAATAATCATCATCATCATCATATCGTGCTGGCAGCACGGATATCCCTGACCCTCTCTCGCCACTCCTCCCTATCGTTCATCGCCCTAGGTAGGTCTTCAGGACAGCAACCTGTATCCTCACATAGCTGCTGAATGTACGTTCGTGCTGGTCGTCCTGCTTTTGCGCGGCCATGTGTGGGGATCCATAAGAGTACATCTCTTATGAGTTCATCTCTGCTTCTCCAGCAATGTCCTGCATGTCTGGTTCGCCTAACTTGAATAGTTTTCGTGATAGGGGGCAGGTGGCCGTACAGTTGGTGTCTTGTGGGGTGTTGCTGCCAGGACTTGTTGAGGATTGCACGCAGCATTCTTGTGTAATTGCCATCTAGTTTCTTCTCCAGCCGTTTTGTTAGCGTCCATGTAGTGCATCCATATAGCAGTATCGATGTGACCGCTGCCTGGAAGAAACTGCGTTTCATTTTATCGGTTAGGTCTGATTTCCATATAGTCGATAGTCTATTGATAGCTGTCCATGCTTTCGTTAACCTCGTTTCGATGTCCTCTTCGGTTGATTCGACGCTGCTTCCTAGGTACGTGAATTTGTCTACTTGTTCAAGAGGGGTTCCTTTTAGAGTGGAGATGTCCCCCGTTTGGTTATAGCACATATATTCCGTTTTGTGTGCATTAACATAGAGGCCTATGCTTGCTGCTGCTCGTTCCAAACTATGCAGAAGTGTTTCGGCTTGGTCAGGTGTATTTGCCAGTATCGCTATGTCATCGGCGTAGTCGGCGTCGGTAATTGTTGTTGCGGGGTATCTTCTGCTTCTTTTCTTCGTCAGTTCGAAGCCATTCTCTTTGATTTTGTCAATCGATGTTCTAAGTACGTAGTCTAGACAAATGATAAAGAGATACGGAGCCAGCGTGTCCCCTTGTAGTACTCCTGCTACAATGTCGAAGTATTCTGTGTCTCCATCTGGTGATCGTACTTTTACTTTAGTGTTTCTATAGAGAATCGTTATTGCCGCTACGGTTTCTTTAGGTATGCCGTACGCTAGTAGGATTTGTTCCATCTTTCCTCTGTGAATGGAGTCGAAAGCCTTGGTAAAGTCGACAAATATTAATGTCGCTTGTAGGTTCTTTGCCCGTACACCTTCAAGGATTCTGCAGATGGTTAATATTTGTGAGGTCGTGGATCTATTTCTTCGGAAGCCATTTTGGTTTTTTCTAAGTATGTTGTCGATTTTGGGTTCTATTCGGTTTCGTAGTAGGGCATTGTAGATTTTGGCAGCTATGGATGTAAGTGTTATGCCTCGGTAGTTTTTTGGTAGTTTTGGTCCCCCTTTTTAGGGAAGGGGAGTATGCATCCCTTCGTCCATCTATCTATCGGATTTTGATTGTATACTGCGTTGCAGTGTCGGAGCAGTATGTCGTCGAATTGTCTGGTCTTCCATACTTCCGGGGGAATTTCGTCCAGCCCTGCAGCTTTCCTATTTTTAATTTTTCTGAGAACCGAGTCGAGTTCTTCTTGTGTGAACGGTCCAAGTTTAATGTCTAATTGTTTGCTAATTATTCTGGTGATTGGTTCATGTGTTATTTTCGGTGGGTTTCCAAGTAAGTTTTCGAAGTGCTGTTTCCACAGTTTTATTCTTTCTTGTTGGTTTGCTGCTTTAAGTTTTGCTTTGGCTGTGTTCTTTCTTCTGCTCACTTCGTTTATTGTTTGCCAGGCAATTCTAGATTGTCTATCTTCCACCGAGTCTCTAATCTTATCTATCTGATTTTGAATGTATTCTGTCTGTTCCTTTATATATATGCCTGCAAATTGATATTGTGCCGTTTTTAGTTTTAAGGCATTTGTGTTTGTTGGGTTTTTTCGATAGTTTTTGGAGGCTGTTTTCACTAGTGCACGTTTTTCTCTCACCGCTAAAGTTTCCCATGGGACTCTATATTTAGTTTTAATTTTTGTTGGAATGTATTTTGCTGCTGCCTCGAGGTGTGCATTGACGAAATTTTCGTATTCGTCGTTTGGTGTACTTTTTTCCGTCTTTTCTTGTAGTGTTTCGAATCTGTTTCTTAATTCTAATACGTATTTATCTCTTACATCTTTGTTGTTTAATAGGGCCCAGTCATAGTGTTTGGTGGTCGCTGTTCGTTTGGCGTTTTTTCGTAGGCTTAACCGTATTTTCGCTGTGACTATTCGGTGATCGGTGGACACACCCTCAAAAGAGGAGTATGCCTCGCAATTCAATGCACTATTCTTCCATTTCTTGTTTATAAGGACGTAGTCTATCTGAGCTTTAGTATTGTTTGTGTACGTGTATGTCCATAGTTTGCCCTCTCTTTTTTGGTAGTTTGTATTGAGGCATGCTAATCTATTTTCTATCATGAAATCTGTTAGATGTTGCCCATTTCTATTTGACGTGTTGTGGAGGCTGTATTTGTTGTTTCCGTTTTTCCCGATTTGTGCATTCATGCCTCCGCCAATGACTAACATATTGTGTTTCGGGATGCTACGCACTAATGAGGATAACTCATCGTAGAAGGTGACTATTTCATTTTCTTCACTAACATTGGTGGGGCTGTAGCATGAGATGATTGTTGCTCTGGGGTTTCCGTTAAATGTAGCTGCCATCATTCTAGGTTGTATTTTCTCAACGCTATTAAGCGTTTTTAGTGCTCTAGGTCCTATAAGCAATCCTACCCCTCCTACTGCGGCGTTGACAGAGTTTTTCCATGCGGATACAGTGGCGAGCGACCATCTATTGCCAGTTTCGTGATATTTGATATCTTCGGTGTGCGTGTATCTGTGTTCTTGTATGCATATTATGTCTATTTTATGTTCTTCGGCCGATGCGATTAGCTCTGGGAGTTGTCCTATTCTATTTAAGGTTCTTACGTTAAATGTGGCTATTTGTAGTGTTTGCTTGCATTTTAGTAGTTTTGATTGTTTGAGCTCTGTAGCTGATTTTTCGAACACCGAGGCCAGGGCTCCAACCTCAGCAGGACGCGCCCCTTTTTTACCCGCGCGAAGAGCGATGCGGTTTGTGTAAGTGGTTTGAGTGTGGGTCATGGTTATCTTTCGATGGCTGTTTTATTCTCTTCTATAGAAGCCACTAGTCATAAACTTTATCGAAAAAAAACATGAAAACCTGGAGAGTGGAGCAGACTGCAAGAGGAAGAAGCTTAGCTGAAATAAAGATCCAAAGAGGTATTTTCCAAAGAGATGCGCTATCACCCTTATTATTCATTAGGACAAAATTAGAATTCTCGGAGAAAATGGAACCTACAAATACTTGGGTATCTTGGAGGCAGACACCATCAAACAAGTGGAAATGAAAGACAAAATTCAAAAAGAATATCTCAGGAGAACTCGAAAACAACTCGAGACAAAATTCTCTTGCAGAAACCTCATCAAAGGAATAAAAACTTGGGCAGTGTCTCTTGTTAGTTATTCAGGACCATTTCTCAACTGGACTAGAGATGAACTTAAACAAATGGATCAAAGAACAAGAAAACTAATGACCATGCATAAGGCATGACATTCCAGAGACGACGTTGACAGGCTATATGTATCTAGAAAAAGGGAGGAAAACCACTTAGCAGTATCGAAGACAGCGTTGACGCATCGATACAACGGCTCGAAGACTACAGAGAAAAACACGATCGAGGTCTGATTACAGCCATCAGAAACGATACTGACAACACAATAAACGATTGAATGACAATAACTAGGGAGCAAAAATGAGAAAAACCTAAATCTATGGCCGCTTTAAACGACTAATAAACACCATGTCACACGCGAAAACCTGGACCTGGCTAAGAAAAGGAAACCTTAAGAGAGAAACGGAATCTCCCCTAATAGCAACACAGGACAACACCATAAAACCAATCATATCAAAGCAAGAATAGACAAGACTGAACAAAATAGCAAATGTAGACTATGCGGTGACGAAACGATGAATCATATAATAAGCAAATGCAGCAAATTAGAACAGAAGGAATATAAGACGAAACACGACAGGGTCGGCAAGGTGATCCACTGGGAAATGTTCAACTGATTTATATTTGACCACACCAACAAATGGTATATGCACAACCCAGCACCTCTCCTAGAAAATGACACACATAAACTCCTACGGGACTTTGACATACACACGGATCACCTAATCTCGGCCAGAAGACCAGACCTTATAATAATTAACAAAAAAAGAGAACTTGCAAAATTGTCGATTTAGCTGTCCCAGCTGACCACAGAATAAAACTGAAAGAATGTGAAAAGAAGGATAAGTACCTCGACCTTGCTGGAGAATTGAAAAAGCTGTGGAACATAAAAGTGACGATTGTACCAATTCTGATTGGTTCTTTTGGCACAATAACTAAAGGATTCTTAAAAGGCTTGGAGGATTTGGAAGTTGCCGGACGAGTGGAGACCATCCAAACGACAGCATTATTGAAGACAGCCAGAATACTGAGAAGAGTCCAGGAGACTAGAGGAGACTTGCTTACACTCAAACTCCAGTGAAAAACAATCAGCTGACGCTGATGTGAAAAACTAATAATGATAATTATAATAATCTCTGTTGTATTATCTGTGATTTTCAACAAGATGATATGGTCGGTAAATATTCATCATAGTCTTGTACAACTATAAAACTGCATGCTCTCTGATATTATATTTGTTTTCTTCTTAAGTTCTGTACTGTTTGTCTTTGAATAGATGAGGTAGTTGATGTAAATTTAATATATTTAGAAGATCGTATGAATTCGTAACTAAGCAATAAATGGGTATTTCGAATGAAAGAGGGAAAAATACAAAAATCCTGTCATCCAAGTGGCTAATTTTATCAGGTCAAAAACAGACCAAATCATGATACCAGAATACCCGCTAATTGCTCAGGATTTAGTTATATCTGTTATACTGTAAAAAAGAAAACTGTGGCCCCACTGTTGATCTTAACTAAATTAATAAAGTTCCAAATTTTCCATTTTTTATGCTTTATTTTATTTTACTTTTATATCTATTTTTTAATTTTATTTTATCTTACTGTTATTATTTTTCTTTTTTTTTTATCTTTGGTGACCCGTTTGAGAGTTCTTTTACAATAAGAAAACTTGGTCACATCCCTGTTGGATAATAAACAATTATATTTGGTATAGCCACAATATACTACCCATGAAACAATATGTGACACAGAAAACAGGTGTAAGTGTCATGATCGGCAACTGGTCCCTTGTTAGTCAACATGGGGAGACTTGTCGGCATCCTGCAAGTGTTGGCTGTTATTTTATCTGGTGCACAAACCACGACCTAATCAACCAAGTAAATCAAAGATTTCAACGCAGAAAATGGACAAAGGAATACAACAAAGTTGCACTTCAAATCTATTTTAAAAGTTTACGTTAACTGGGTGTAGAAAAAGAATCATAGACATCTGGAAAGAATTCTTTACAACAAGCCCAAACTCGCTGATAAAGCGAGGATGATTAAGCAAGGTTGGTTTTCTGACCTTGAAATATAAGAAATACACAAACAAATAAATAAGTAAACATGTCAACAAGACGATGATATAGAAACCGAAACATTAAAAGCAGAAAAAAAAAAACGAAGCCCCAAATCAAATCAAAATACAAAGCAATAGTAATCGAAATACCACACACCCAAACACAACAGAAGAAACGCTAACATAAGAAGGAAATTAATGTTGAGATTTTGAAGAGCTTATTGCCTGAAAAGAAAACTACATCACCATCTCTCGGGAACCCAGACTGGAAAACAGTCAAGCTAGATACCGAAAATATAAACGAATTGTTAACACATATCTTAAAGAACATTTCGGAATCAAACAAATTAATCTACACAGGAGCAAAATTAGTCTGTGAAAAATCGGGGGTCCATTAAAGAACACGAACAGAAAATCAAAACCTAGATGAGAAATTAGACTGGAAGCACAAATAAGAATGCGATAATATGCTGGGGCGAAAACGTTACTACTCGAAGAGATAAATCAGAATGTACAGGCGAAAGAGGGAAGAGTTAAATATATTGACAGAGAATCAAACAATACAGACAAAACAGAATATTCAAAAACAATGAAGAAAATTCTACCTGTTAGTAGGGGAGAATGCACGAAGACATATCAGCAAGCAGATGCAAGGAAAGCAAAAAATATTTGGAGCAAAATATTGAAACGATTAGATCATAATAGAAAACCTGAATGGATAAGTAACAGGGAAAAAGACTCGAAGAAGATCCCAAAAATACTCCACGATTCTCTCAGAGCAACAACAAAAAATTCCTAATTGGATAACTCCAGACCATAATGGCTTACATGATAACTAGTTTTAAAAAAATCACTTCCATCCATGAGAGACTCGCTATCGAAATGAATAAATGCGTACAAGAAACAGAAGGTCCGAATGGACGACCAAAAGAAAGACCACCCTGATTTCAAAAACTCTCAAAAAGGAACGGTCGAAAATAATTATAGACCTATAACGTGCCTAACTACGATGTGAAAAATACTAACAGCTCAAATAAGGGTCATTTACTGCTCGTTAATAAGCTGTGGACTGTTCCTCGAACAGCAGAACGAATGCTGCAAGGGAAACAATGGGATAGCAGATCTACTATATATCTACTATTTGAAATAGCGATGATGCCACTCAATCATATACTTAAGAAATACACTGGCGGATAAAAACTTTGTAGAACATAAGAAAAGATCAATTACCTAATTTACATAGACGACATCGAGCTATACGCAAAGAATGAGGTAGAATAGAAAATGTGCCATGTTAATAATGAATAACGAAACACGACACATGACGGAAGGAAGAGAATAACCAAACTAAGAAAAAATCAGAATGCTCGGTGCAAATGATACCTATTGGGAATATTGGAAGCGGACTCCATCAAACAATTGGAGATGAACCAAAAAATTAAAAAAAATTATTTCAGGAGAAAGTGGAAACTGCTGGAAACCAAACTATATTACAGAAATTTCACCAACGGAATAAATACCTGGTCTGTACCCTTTCTAAGATACTCGAGACCATTTTTGAAGTGGACAACAGAAGAAATTCAGCAAATGGACCAGAGAATAAGGAAACTTATAACGATTCCTTACATCCCAAAGATGACGTAGACAGACTTATATGTTCCAGTAATAGAAGGGGAAGAGGACACATCAGTATTCAAGATAGTATCGATGCATCGATACAATGACTCGAACACTACATAAAATAGTGCCGAGGAATACTGATTACAATGACTAGAATCTATACAGATGACCCAAGCAACAAAAGAACAAAAATAACAAAAAATAAAAATAGGGAGAAAAACAATTGTATGAATGCGGCAAACAAGCAAAATCTTACAAAAGAAAATTTGGATAGGAAAACCTTAAGAGAAAAAACTGAATCTCTTCTGACTACAAAACATCATAAAAACCAGCTATTTAAAAGCTAAAATAGACAAGACGCAACAAAATAGTAGATGTAGATTGTGTCTTCTGAGATGAAACATACAATCATATAATAAGCGAATGCAGAAAGTTAGTGCAGCTAGAGTATAAGACTAGACACGACTAGGTGGAGAAGGTGATTCACAGGAATTAGCGGTTTAAATTTGACCATAAAAACAAATGGTATATGCACAGCCCAAAATCCGTTCTAGAAAATGGGACGCACACAGTTCTCTGGGATTTTGAGAAACGGATGGATCACTTAATCACGGCTAGACGATGAAAACTTGCGATAGTCAATAAGAAAAGAGAACTTTGCTGTTCCAGCAGACCACTGAGTTAAACTAAAAGAAAGCGAAAAGAGAGATAATTACTTCAACCTATCTAGAGAAAAGAAAGAAAGCACTATGGATCAGGAAAGTTACGGTGATACCAATGTAATTGTTGTGCTCGGCATAGTCACCAAAACATTCGTACAGGGACTGGGAAACTTAGAAATAAGAGGACGTTTGGAAACTATCCAAACGACAGTGCTATTATGATCGACCAGAATAAAAAAACCTGAAGACTTGAGGAGACTTGCTGTCACTCAAACTCTTGTGAGAATTCATCCGGTAACGCTGTCGTGAAAAACTATCAAAAAAGGAAAATAGCAATAATTACAAAGCAAAAATGGGAAGAAAAAAAACTGTATGGATATTTGAAGCAAAAACAAGCAAAATCTCACTAGACATGGCTAAGAAAAGGGATACCTAGAGAGAGAAAACTGAATCTCTTCTGATAACACCACAAAACAACGCCATGAGGATAAACTGCGTTAGAGAAAAATTAGACAAGACGCAACAAAATGTAAGTTATATGTCTATAGAGACGAAATGATCAATCATATAATCAGCGAATTCTGTAAATTAGCGAAAAAAGATTAAAGGACAAAACTCAACTGGGTGGGGAAGGTGATCCACAGGGAATAGTGCCAGAAATGTAAATTTGACTATACGGACAAGTGGTATATGTGCAACCTAGAATCCATCCAGGAGACGGAGACGGAGACGCAGAAAATTCTCTGGGATTTTGTAATACAAACAGATCACTTAATCTCTGCCAAAAGACCAGACCGTGTGATAGTCAGCAAAATAAAGAGAACCTATCGAATTGTAGACTTTGCTGTCCCGGCAGACCACAGAAAAAAAGTAAAGGGGAAAGAGAGATAAGTACTAAAACCTAAACCTTGTTAGAAAATTACGAAAACTATGAAAAATGAAGGTGACGGTGATACCAATAGTAATTGGTACTCTTGGAACAATCCTCAGAGGATTGTTACAGGGAATTGAAGACTTAGAAATAAAAAAAGAGGGACTACAACATAATTAAGATCGGCTTGAATAATGACAAGAGTCGTGGAGACTTGAGGAGACATACTGTCACTCAAACTCCAACTAAAAACCATCAGCTGACGTTGGTGTGAAAACTCTCAACTGAGTGAAATAATAATAATAATGATAATAATAACCGATAATGTGTATACCTATGATGAAAACTTTGACCGTTCAGATAAGAGAAGAAGTCTATTAATCACTTGTATTACGCGGACTATTCCAGGATTAAAAAATGCTGCAGGGTGTCAAAAGAAACTTATGACTACTACATGTAAACTAACACATACTTCAAGAGGCCAAAACGAGGTGGAAAAGGTAGTTTTGGCGTGGATTGACAACAAAAACTCTAATGGTTCCTCAGACGTAGATAAGAATATTTAAAATGTACAAAATATCCGATAAAGTCATTATCTACATCTCAAATGTCATCGAAAACTAGATAGATTGAGTTCAAACACAAGCAGTGGTAAAAATCCAAAGATACTTGCTCTCACCTCTTCTATTCGGTTAGTAGTGATGCCACTAAACAACGTACTGAGGAAATGCACGGGGAGCAACAAATTTTCCAAATCACAAGAAAAGGTTAAACACTTTATGTATATGGATGATATAAAATGAAGAAATTTCGATGCAAACAAAACGAATATACAGCTAGGGTATAGGAATGGAATTTGGCATTGAAAAATGCTCATAAGGAAAAGTGGGATAAAAGAATAAGAGGTTGGAACAGATCTATCAAATCAAGAATGCATAGAGAAAAGGAAAACTACAAGTACTTGGGAATATCGAAAGCGTACATAATCAAACAATCGGAGATAAGGGAAAATTAGAAAAGGGTGATTCAGAAGAACGAGAAAGCTTCTTCCAACCAAACTCTGTTACAGAAATCTCATCAGAGGGATAAACATCTAGACATAACATCAGAGGGATAAACATCTAGACATAACATACTTGGAGCCATTCTTAAAAGGAACTAGGGAAGAACACAAACAAATGTACCAAAGGACAAGGAAGTTGATAAGTATGTACAATATGTTTTATCCAAGACATAGACAGGATTTATGTATCAAGAAAAAGAGGAGGGTTGTTCACTGAATATTGTGTTGATGCATCAATACAAGGACTCGAGGACTATAATAAGAAGAGCAAAGAACACAGCGAATTGAATACAGACAGTGAAGTAACAAAAAGTAGGAAACGGAAATGGGAAGGAAAACAACACTATAAATATTTCAGGCGACAAACTGTCGAGATTATACACGAAAAGATATGGACCTGATTACGAATGGGAAATCTTGAGACAGAAACGGAATCTATTCTCGTAGCAGGACAAAACAACGCTATAAGGACCAATTGTGATAAAGAAAATGTCGATAATATGCGACAGAATGTCAAGTGTAGGCAATCCGGAAAAGAGATGACGTGATTAATCATATTGAAAGCGAATGTAGCAAACTTGTACAGAATGAGTATAAAATGGGACCCACTGGGAATTGTGCAATAGATTAAATTTTGACTATATTACTAAATAGTATATGTACAAACCAGTACTTTCCTAGAAAATAAGACATAAAATTCCCTGTGATTTTACGATACGAACGGATCACGTAATCCCGACCACAGACCAGACCTAGTGGTAATTTTTTAAAAAGAATATTAGAAACACAAATTTGTCTTGATGATTTGGCTAATTCCGCAGGCTACGGAGTGAAAAAAGGAAAAGGTAGACAAATGCTTGGACCTTAGAGAACTAAAAACACTATGGAACATGCAGATTACAGTGATATCTATTGTAGTTGATTCGCTTGGAACGGTCTGCAAAGGATTGGAAGGAGTATTGGAAGAGTTGGAAATCGGAAGGAGAATTATGAACATTTAGAATACAGCATTGTTGAGCTTGGCCAGAATACTGAAAAGAATCGTAAAGACCTGAGTAGACTTGCTTTCATTCAGACACAAGTGAAAGACTATTTGCTAAAGTCGCTGTGAAAAATGTGCAATAATAATAATAATAATAATAATAGTAATTTGTTTGAACATTTTTATGGCATCTAATATTTCTGACTAATATTAATAATTTAAATAAGATTATATGATTTAAATGAACTGTTCTAATCTAATAGTTGTCATTTGTTTGCACATGCATATTCCTATCTAACACAAATAATTTACAAGCTATTAAATGGTTCCAAGTAACTACAGTTTATAGTTCTTTATAAACTTTTATATCTTCAAGTAACTGCACTTAATGCAAACTATCTGTACACATTTGAATAGTTTCAAGTATCCCTATCACACTAATGATATATACACAATTAAATGGTTTAAAGAAACTTTATTTGCACAGTTATATGGGTTTAAGTATCTCCATCAAATGCAAATAATTTGCCAACAATCATATAGTTTCACGTAACTAATGCTAATAATTCTAACGTTAATTAGTTTCTTGAAACATTACGATTGCTTGCAAAAATGATTGACTTCGCTACTACATAACCTAAGAAATGTTGACACGACATAAAATCAAGTAGCCAGCCAACTAGCATACCAATTTCATGTATGACAAAAACTTTAGTAAACATGTCAATATTTTACTAATTTCATTAATCTTTACAGGGTCATATAGTTTGGATCAAATTCACTACAATAATGAAAGATCTATTTAAGCACTTTACTAAACATCGGTGGACACAGATGCGTTTAAATAGAAATGCAATTTTTTATAATGCATTGGTGTAAATACATATTAATATTTAATTATCTATGCAAATTTAATCATTGAGAATATAAATACATTAATTAATACGAAAAACCATCTTTCCATTTGACGATCTGCATTTAGATATGAATCAATATATGTATCTCAATAGAATATGTAGTACAATATATTTGTTTGTAAATTAAATTTGTAAATGCGTCAATAATTAAGTTTGCTTTCTATCAATCTGCAGTCACTTGCAAATACAAAACGAGTGTGAATGTATGTAAACATAGAGTATAAAGAAGAAGTATTCGGGCAATTAACTCTAACAAAATATTAATGGCAGTCGTAGCTCTTCTGCCATTTTGAATCTATTTATGTACACGGATATGTGTGTCAATAATGTACGCATTCTCTCTCGCACACACACATACACACGCACACGGTCATACGTGAGCATATACATGCGTATCAAAAAAAAACAACACAAACACATACACAAATGGTACTGAAAAGTTTTCGGCGAAAGCGAGGTAATATTGATTTAAAAAATAAAGACGAATTAAGGAAATTTGAGAAAGAGTAAGTCTTGAAATAGGCGGCAGTGAATACTGGTAATTTTCTGTATGTGGTATAGGTCGAGGTAAATCCTTTTTTCACTATACTTTTTACATTATTGCCGGATGATCTAGCAAACATGAAACGAACAGTAAAAATGTATATATTTGTGCAAAATGCATTTTAAAATTGACTTTTGAAGTTATTTTTTTATCCTCCCCACCACAATCATGCATATAGATATGGTTAGATCCAAAAAGAGAATACAAATATAATTTACATGTCTAAACTAATTCTGACACAAGGCCATAATAAAAGACTCCCAAGAAACGTCATTCGTCTACATCTAATGACCATTTTTTGATGCAGGTATCGTTTATATATATATATATATATATATATATATATATATATATATATATATATATATATATATATATATATATATTCGTGTACGTGTATGGGGGCGAATGGATGTGTATATGCATACATATATTTGATTGCTAGTGTCTTTATAGATATATGTGTGTTTGTGTTACATTCTTTTCTCAAATTATACATGTGCCGACTTGTTTTTCTAAATATAGGATTGAAATCTGAAACTTTATTCCTTCTTTACAAATGTACATTCAGCAATAAAAGCCTGGAAGTAAACGATAAAATTTCCCAGATAAAAAGTCACAGAGTAAGATATTTTCTTGAACGCAAATTCAATTGCTGTGAGAAAAATTAAAGCAAAAAATTTGCCCAACTTTCTTTCCTCAAGTACGGCTACAGATTACATTTTTTTTTATAAAAAAATGATATTGGCCAATTAATTTTTGATAAAAAAGTTTTTCTAAACAACTGATTCGTATTTCACAATTGATTCTAATTCTCGACTTCTTTTTTTTTTTTTTTTTAATCTAATTTGGAGGCTCTTAAAGTGTCGCTTACTAAAACTTTCAGAGTTCGATGAGACACTAGTAAAGAGCCAACGAAATGAAAATTCATTTAGATAATAATAATAATAATAATAATAATAATAATAATAATAATAATAAATTCAGCAAATTAGCATAGAAAGAGTAAAATACTAGACACGACTAGGTGAGTCAAGTGATCTCCCGGGAATTGAGCAAGAAACTGAAATTTGACCATACGAACAAATGGTATATGCACAACTCAACATCAGCCCTAGAAAATGACGCACACAAACTCCTCTGGGATTTTGACATCCAAACGGATCACTTAATCTCGGCCAGACCACCAAACCTTATAATAATCAACAAAAAAAGAGAACTTACAAAATTGTGAACTTTGCTGTTCCGGCTGACCACAGAGTAAAATTAAAAGAATATGAAAAGAATGCTAAATACTTCGACATTACTAGGGAACTAAAAAACTAGGGAACATGAAAGTGGCGTTTACACCAATTAAAATTGATGCTCTTCGTACACACACCAAAGTAATAATAAAGTGACTGGAGGACTTGGAAATAGGTGGGCGAGTGGAAACTATCCAATCTACTGCATTATTGAGATCGGCCAGAATACTGAGAAGAGCCCAGGAGACTAGAGGACACTTGCTGTCACTCAGACTCTCGTGAAAGACCATCAACGAACGTTGATGTGAAAAACTATCAAGGAATAATAATAATAATAATAATAATAATAATGATAATAATAATAATAATAATAATAATGTATATACCTGGAAAATGCCAGGCCATGATGGAATACATGGTTTCTGGTTCAAGAAGTTCACCTCCATTCACGATAGACTAGCACTAGAAATGAACAAATGCCTACAAACAGCATACGTACCCGAGTGGATGACCAAAGGAAGGACCGCATTGATACAAAAGGACCCAAACAAAGGAACCGCCCCAAACAACTACAGACGCATAACTTGCCTAACAATGATGTGGAAAATATTAATCGCTGACCACAGAATAAAACTGAAAGAATATGAAAAGAATAAGTACCACAACCTTGCTAGGGAATTGAGAAAACTGTGGAACATGCAGGTGACAATTATACCAATTGTAATTGGTGCGTTTGGAACAGTAACTAAAGGATTGCGAAAGGGACTGGAGGACTTGGAAGTTGTCGCATGGATGGAGACTATCCAAACGACAGCATTATTGAGAACGGCAAGAATATTGAGAAGAGTTCTTGAGACTTGAGGAGACTTGCTGTCACTCAGACACCAGTGAAAAACCATCGGCTAACGCTGATGTGAAAAGCTCTAATGAGTGAGTAATAATAATAATTATGAATTTTAAAAAAGCGGCTTTTTGGAAGTAGGTTTATTCCCATTGAATCATTAAGGTATATAGTAATTAGAATAAGGATTCATTCAAAGTACGAGAAAAGTCAATGAATTAACATAAAGTTGAATTTAATATTTTCATCGACCTCACTTTAGATTTATCTTTAAAAGCAGTATTTAAAATGATACTGGCATAATTTTGGTGCTTGTTAAAATAAGGATATCCAGTCAAAAATAAAGATAATTAACGTATTTCTACCTTTTTCATTTATAAAATTATTTTTAAAAAGGTCTTCAACATAAATATCAATTAAAACTAATCATTGTATTTGACTGATTGCCGAGGAAAATATGAAAATCCTGCTATCTTCCACTTAATCAGAATTCAAAGTGATTTGTTTTGTTTATCTCATTAATTTTTCTTTCTCTTTTCTTTTAGAATACAAATATTTTGCAAAATCAATGTAGATTCTGAAAAACTGCGATGACATTTGTTATCATCAAATAGACATAAAATCGCATTAAGGGTCAGCATCTATTTTGTTTTTAAAATATTCAGAGGTCACCGACGAAAAGGTTAGATAACCACTGGTGAAAGTCGATGGGTAGAGTTAAATGTTATCGATTTTAAAACCTTTTAGGTATTGACCCTAAATGCATATCTTATTTGACATTTTCTAACTTGAAATCAGAGTAGTCCAAAATCATATCAGACTTAAACATTTCACCCTACTAACAGAAGCCAAATACGTTTAAAATCTTAGCTTTTGTAAAAGATCTCTTCAAATGCACTGATTCATGCAGTTGATTCACCTATTTATGTAAGCATAAACATATTAATTATATTCCTATGTATGGTATTTTTATCAGGACTAATTAGGAGCCCACTTTAGTAATGCTGAATTTACTTGTACAACCTATGTTAAAATATTCAAATCCTCAATGGAGATGTTCATAAAAACAACAGATTCCTTACGTACCCGAATGATGCAGATTCACATGCTCAACCAACTAAATGTTTGCTTATATGCGAAGTAGGTTTTCATTAAACAAATAAACAACTGATATTTAATTATATATTTATGTTTATTCGTAGTGAAAAAATAGGTGATTGAAATCTTCAACAAATTTAGCGATTAAATTTATATTGTAAACGTATGTAATCGAATGTTCATATACGCTAAAAACTAAATTTTTAGCCGCATATAGAGAAAACTGGTTTTGTTATCATAATAATGAAACACACACACACACACACACACACACACACACACACACACACACACACACACACACACACACACACACACACACAAAATCACCAATAAATAACTTCAGTCTAAACACCATTTTATATTATGTTAATTTTCTTATAAACAAAGATGCCAGAATCTTATTACTTATAGTAGAAAATTATTCAATTAAAATGGATATCATAATGTATTAGAAATAACTAAGCACTGTAGCAGTGAAACTCTGTAATAAATACTTTTGTGCAATAATATGATACATACTTTTATTCATTTTTAGAAGCGCTTACAGATCTATATTCATGCACCAGTGTTACAATCTTTTACTGTTAAAAATACTTTTAATTTCATAGAAATTTATAAATTTATTTTCATTATCTTTAAAAGAGATAAATTGTATGTATAAATGTGTAAATTAAATGAATTTATAAATTAAATAAATGTGTAAATCACAGCAAGGAAGAAATACCGAGTCCATATTGCCTGATAATATATTTTTCTTAGCTGCCGGGGGATGACCATCTTACAGGAAAATCTAATCATAATTTTCAATATTGGTCTGAGAAAATGAATTCCCATATCGATTGAAACCGAACGTTCCGGTTTAATTTCCTATCAAGAGATTTTCAGCTTTTATTTCAACCGCAGTGGAATATTTAAAGAACATTTTTACAGAAAAAAATAGGAGTGAAACAAAATCAAATGTGTATTGATAACTGGTAAGTATTTGTTTGTTTGTCTTCAATAGAAACATTTTGATACATATTTGTTATGGATACTAATTGGACTTAAAGAAACATTTAAGCATAAAACTACTTTTACTTCACTTATCAAAACTAGATCTCTAACAGTAAACAACAAACATCAGAATGATATCGTTATATAACTCACCGTACGAGTATAAATTTTCAAAAGTCAAAGGAAAAAAAAATTACGAATTATCTAATTCATTAAGGTGCTTATCCCTTTTATTCAATATTACTTATTAGATTAATAGGTAGTTTATCAAACTAAGGATAAAATAATAATTGCACAGAATTTTTCTTTAAAACCAAGACAAACAACGCAAAAAGCAAAAATATTTAAATCGATAAATGTTTCTCCTTTAGATTACAAAATAACCAGCTGTGATCCTTGACCTTTTACAAGGGATAAACTGACACTTCAGATAATCCGGTCATAAATTTGTGTTTTACTGTGACACCTAAACGGAAAGAGAGGTAAAAAGGAATTAGACATCAACGAGTGTCTATATTTGTGTGTAAGCGTGTTTAGTGTTCAGTGTTTATATACAATACAGGAACAAGTGCCAAGAAGGACTTTGCGCATACAACACGATCTCCATCCATTTTTAACAATCCTTTAGACTCGTACAGAATGAAGAGTAATAGAACCTGTGAGTTTGGATTGAATACAGTCAAAAACGTTGCCAAGAAATGTGTGTGTATGTGCCAAGACACTGTCGTAATTGTTACTCGGGGATCTTTGAAAGTGATTTAGGGTTTCTGGAAAGGTGCCCGGTGGGGATCTGGACATTGCCCCTCCCGTTTCCTGAGAACGGCAAAAGCTCTTCAATTACCAATCTCATAAAGATAAGGCCTATGGCCCGACTTATGAACTAAGATTGTCCAAATCCACAAAGAATAAAGAAAATATGAAGACAGCTATATTTTTATAGCGACTATCTGTAGACAGTCAATATACTCTTAGTAGACGGTTAAAAAGAGCCAAGAAAACTGATCGTCTATCATTTCCTCACAAATTGGACAGGCGTAATTCTTTGCGTAATAATCGAAGAGACTTGGTTATATATGTTCTCTGGGGTTGTTTCTTTTTAAATAAAGAATTGTACGAATGAAGCCTTTTATGAAAATTAAAAACTTCCATTCCAGAGAAAGTAAAAATAAAATGTACGATAATTTGACTGGATATTCGAGTTAATAAAAAAGAATAAGATAAAAATTGGCAATAATAAATGAAAGAATTATGACTAATATCTGCTGATTTGCATGAAGTAACTCAATTCACGAATTAAATTTTCCCTTCCCATAACAAATCCTATGGAAAAAAGAATTGGCAATTCAGGTTAAAACACTACTAGTGGCAGCTGTCATTCGATAAGAAAAAGCATGTAACAGTTTCTTCCTTGTTAATGGCTACAGCACAAAGAATTTAAAGCTCTTAAACAAAGAAAAGGCAATCTAATTCCTTTCATGCGCTATGCTGGGGTACACTTCTGTCGGCCGTTTTGGTCGGTACACGGATCTAGTCGGGTGTGTCTTGGTTTCCTTGGGAGTCGGTCGAGGCGCACCTCGACCGGCATCCTAGAACATCAGGGGGCCGTCCCCCAGACTCTAACCATCCTTAGAGGGGCTAGGTTTATTGCCTGGCACCTGAAGTGCCTCTTTTAGGGGAATGCCGACGGGGCATGAGGCATTATGGAGCCGCTGGACGTATCTGGCTATGGCCCTGTGCCCTCGTGTCACACTCGTTCAGTCGGTGAGACGAACGACAAATACCAATGACAATTCCTTTCAAAATACATAAAGTCAAAAATATTGATACGGTTGCTAAAGTGGCCACGTGACCTTCAACATTAAACTTTGGCTCTCATTTGGCCAAAAGATCAGTTGTAGACTATCCATTGGATCAATCAGCGGATCACATGGCTCTCAGATCTTTTCTGACTTGGGATAGTAGTACCAGTTAGGGTATATATGGATCAAACTGAACTTTTCAATCATTTACTATGGATTAATCTTAATAGTTATTTGAAGTCATTGTCATATACTACCTAAAGGCGAGGTAATGTTTCATATGAATTACCAAAAGTCAATCGAGAGAAGGAAGCGGTAATTGTGAATGCCCCCGGTCAAATGGTGATTGTTCGTTCACTCTATCTTGTGTATTAAAACCTATTTTCTCATCAAACTATTTGATGTGCTTTTTCTCTTTCACTTTATTCGAATATAGGTTATAACAACTATACAGCTGTGTGTAAACTATTTGTATTTGGAAGAAATACTTGATATATAGGATTGCTTATGTTAAATAACAATACTTGAAACCATCATAAATGATTAATATTAGATAGGATTATAAGTGTTTGATAGGAATCATTCTAACCATCTGCGTTCAAACAAATAAGTAATAACAAATAGAATTGCAATATTGTTAGATAACAATGCTTGAAACAATTTAACTGCGTGCAAACAGCTCTAACTCATTAAAGAATAAGATTTCTTACAAACTATTCCCGTAAAAATCTGTCTGTCTGTCTGTCTGTCTCCCTCTCTCTCTCTCTCACACACACACACACACACACACACACACACACACACACATATATATATATATATATATATATATATATATATATATATATATATATATATATACCATAGCCATGATATGGCTATGTGTGAAACGTACATCGAATGTCCATAAAAATAGAACATAGGATCTCGAAACACGAAAGACACTTACGACTTCTTTGTTCAGGTACGAAACTTTTATTACCTTTGAGTTTAAAGGTTTTTTGACATAAGGAGAGAGAGACACAATCTTTCTATGCGGGCTTTTTCATCTGCCCCCAGCCATCTCGTGCGGCACCCGCCACAAGGCCTCGCGAGCTAGCGAAAGCCAACCGTCTTCTCCCGAGTCAGGTCTCAACTCTACTAACTGACTTTTTTGAAATCTCCCAAAATCCTCCGTGCTCTTCCGGTGCGTGGCGTCACCTGCACTCTGTAACCCTGTTTCCCATCTCGGGCAATTGTGACATCTCTGAGTGACATGTCCGCTCGCTTCCCCCCGCGCGTGAACACCTGCGTTAATGTTGCACCTAAGTAACCCATGTGCTGAGCCGAGAGGTTCTCAGCCTAACTAAACCCAAAGACATAAACCGAAATCCCTCGGCCATTATATTGCATATATACTAAAATGTATAAACATAAAAATACAAGGTCTTCAGAGGATTATCATATTTATGACCAACATTAAAATTTTCATTTTTGATGAGAAAATATTTAATTTTTGAATGAAAAAACATTAATCCTTATTCAGGGCGTTTGAATTTTTAAACAAAACGAAAAATGAGAATGTCTTTCATATTCTATTCACTTTCATGGTGTTCTGCTTCAAATTTGGGTGATTTAATTAGCTTGTCGTAATTAGTGGTCGAAAATTTATTTTAGAAACGTAACGTATTTCCTTAAGGGATCTTTATATTATATCAGTCTGTGTTCAATCCATGTATATACAGGTTCTTATTTATCATATTTATTTATTTTTTTCATATCTGTTTAATTGAAACATTCATTTTCACATCGATTTATATCAATCTCAGTCTGTTTCATTCTATCTCTTTCATTTTGATCTATCTATCTATCTATCTATCTACCAAAGAATAAACCAAATTATTTAAAAGAAAAACCTAAATTATTTGAAATAAAGGATTTTGTAACTTTTTAGCACTAATCTGGCTAAATAAGGAGATTAAAATTAGCTGGTTCTCTTTTAAAGAGTTGTAGTTTGAAATTATAGTAGATTTAACACACTTCCTACGATTTTTATCACGTACATATATCAACATTTTAAAATCTTTAAAATCAAAGTTGTGATTACTTCCTAAATTATGTATGACCAAACTGTTATTTCCGCCTCACGTTTTCTTACAATTAAGATATGAGGTATAGTAAATTCGGCCATATTTTGATAAAAAAATTATCTTTTTACGGGTACATAAAAGAGACGTGTTCAAAAGTATAGAGACTGAAACAGTATTTACTTAAAAATAGACAATAAAGGAAATATTATTATATAAGAGAAAAGTTATTTTTCTAAATAAAAATCATCCGATATTTTTTTAATTTGAGCCCAGACCCACTGAAGCTGCCCTTTTCGTACCGCCAGATAGCATACACGATTACGATAACAACGTGTGAACAGTTAAGCTCAAAATAAAATTTAACTGCATAGTTGATGATTTAAAATTTACTCATCGCAGGTTCAAGACGAGGCTCTCCCAACGAAGTAATTTTACTCATCACTTCCTCAAGGAGACAATTTGGACCCTGATTTGGACCCTGATGGGAAACATTCTTTAAGTATCCTAGTGAATTTCGTGGAGCTTTATTTTAAGACAGAAATTACCGCCCTTTCACATATTTCCAGAATTCTGCAAGTAGCCTAACCAAGTTTGAGGACTAGTTTACTTCTCCTAAATGGCCAGAAACTTAGTGTATTCGTTCGACATTATAATGTTAAAAAAAAGCTACCGATGTATAATATTGATGACATATATATATATATATATATATAATGACGTTTATAGCTCTTACCAGCTAATCTGGTGAGAAAAATGGAGGACCAAATGTTGCAGCATTGTTAAGTAGCGCTCAATATCAACGATAGAGCATTTACATATATATATATATATATATATATATATATATATATATATATATATATATTGTAACAGTGTTGGTTGTCATTTATTCACTTTGTGGGTTTGTTGTAAACCAAGTGCGATATAATTTGGGGAGTACTCAATATCTGTGATAGAGCTATTATATGATAATGATAAATAAATATATATTAGGTTTATATACTTAATACCATGGAAGTTTGTTTTCGACCTTAGGATTCAAGAAGTTTTACAAACAACAATCATCAGGCAGATAACGAAAGGAAATGAAGATATCGAAAAAATCGAAAAATACAGTCAAAAATCGTTGGAATTGTGTACAAATCTTTATGCATGTTTGTGAGTGCCACCACGAAAAATTTAGCTATTATCACTAACTCATCATAAAACACCCTGTTAAATAAAAAAAAATTGAAATTCTATCAAAATGTAGGCACGAAAACAAACAACTTCTCTCACTCTTCGACCCATACACATCACCCATCTAACACCTCTACTCTATTACTATTAAAAACAAACAAACAACACACACACACACACACACACACACACACACACACACACACACACACACACACACACATGATACTTTACCACACCTGAAGCACCGTAAGTACCATTTTCCTCCACCAACCATCACACCCATCGCAACGTATGTACCACTTCCTCTATTAATCCCCATATCCTTCTTCATACGCTCCCACAACCCGTTGACATTATGTTTTCATGAGCGTTAGTAATAGGCCTCAACACTGTACATTCATCATATCTAACATGTACACTCCATCATTTATTACAATAAAGTATAAGTCATATAGCGTTAACACAATAACCATCACAACTCTTCACCTATTACCCGTACCTCCCAAACCAACCATCTATTTCCTTAATTTGGTAATGATAACATTTTGCTCTTCAGTTATAATCATCATCGTACATAAAAATCAAAACAAAAAAAACAAAAAACATAGCTAATGCAAACAAGTATAGCAACGTCTTATTTTATTCCTTAAG
This sequence comes from Sepioteuthis lessoniana, assembly GCA_963585895.1. Classification (NCBI taxonomy): domain Eukaryota; kingdom Metazoa; phylum Mollusca; class Cephalopoda; order Myopsida; family Loliginidae; genus Sepioteuthis; species Sepioteuthis lessoniana. The sequence goes on from OY757905.1 coordinate 92,428,013, forward strand.
TACTATCATGGATCACTATGATATATACGCAATATACCATCAACACATGAAAGCCATTACAAATTACAATTGTAATCTAACTCAAATCTCATCCCAACATAAAATACCTACATTCCATAGTATATTACAATTCAACATATCCCTTCACCATGATATTTACTGTGATTCTGGTCTACCATACTACACTCGCCTATTTACGCTCGTGAAACATAACTTTATTATATTTTCTTCGAAATGCAATGATGATGTTTTGTTCCTTAGTTACAATCACCTCCACTAATATGCGCACAAGTACATATAGAAAAAAATAAAGAATTTTTTCTCGACCCAACTGTAGCAAACTCTGCCACAATTGCGTTCTCCTATTTGGTAAACAATATCAAGTTTATCGCGCTGCCTATGTATCTTCACATTCACATACATTAATTACCACTTACACGTCCACAGACATTAATAGGCAACTTTTATCCCCCCAACACACAAGTACACATAAAAATTTGTACACAATTCCAACGGTTTTTGACTGTATTTTTCGATTTTTCGATTTCTTCATTTCCTTTGGTTATCTGCCTGATGATTGTTGTTTGTTAAACTTCTTGAATCCTAAGGTCGCAAACAAACTTCCATGGCATTACATATATATATATATATATATATATATATATATATATATATATATCATAGTGTATATGATCCTGGGTTTCATGCATGTTGTCCGATGAATGCAGTATCGCAGACACGAACATGTTATATATATATATAAATATATTTCTTTAAGAAAAACAAAAACCGGTCACATTAGGATTATAAACTTATTTCCATCCTGTTATGGGTATTGATATGAATCATTAACACGAAAACAACAACAATTACAGTCAGAATAGACACAGGAAGGAAGTGTGGGAGGGGGTAGAAGAGGGGTGAAGAGTTTCCTCCCCATTTACCCACTTCCGGTTTTTCTTTCTTTTATTTTTTATTACTGGTTGGAATCACAGGAAACTAATTTTTTAAAATTTTTGAATTCTAAAAACATTTCAACGTAAAACTCCAGATTTAATAATAATTAAATAGACTTCCATTTCGTCGACGAAATCCCAATATAAGTTTTTCTGTCCTTAACATTTTCTTTTGGGTAAATAATTCCTACATTACCTGAATTATATAATCCATTCATGGGACAACTCATTCGAGTTTTACAATTACATTCGTTTTAGGGAAGAGTTTACCTACCAAGAAGAAAATATGCCTAATGATATTAATAAAGACAATAAGAAGTAGAGTCAAAAAAATTAGAAAAAGTAAACTATCATTATTATTATTATTATTATTATTATTATTGTTAATTATAATATATTCGTTTGGTCATAAAATTCCTTAATTATCTCTTTATTATGATTATTGATTATTTGAAAAATGTTTTTCGTGCAGGAGTAACTAATCTTTAACATTTTTCTATTAAATATTTTATGTAGTATATTATTATGTTGAAAGTGCTTATCTATCAACTAAAAAAAATATTTACCTACATTTATACTTGCTAGTCTACAAGACGAGGGGTTAAACCATATAATTTTTCTTTTTCTAATTTTTTTGACTCAACTTCTTATTGTCTTTATTAATATCATTAAGTATATTTTCTTCTTGGTAGGTAAACTCTTCCCTAAAACCACTATTTTAAGGGGATCCTTATATATCTTACTACTTTCTCTGTCTGTCTGTCTGTCTGTCTGTCTCTCTCTCTCTATATATATATAGATAGATAGATTGAGAGAGATAGAGAGACAGAGAGAGAAAGTAAAGAAAGATCAGTTTTTCTTTGTGCCTTCAGTTCAGCATAAAAACTGATCATAAGATCTAATGAAGATATTCATTTTGATGTAAAATTGAACAATACCACCAAAGAAAGAATCATTATAGATGTGCCGATTGACATGAATATACCAAGAATGAATTTGAAAAATATCAAGAAGGCAAACGAAAAATGTTCAAGGTACTTGACCAGTGAAAAATTCCATGGTATTCGCGTGCTGTTCAAGTGAATCAATTCTATCCTAAAAAATTCAACTTCAGCCTCAATATATATGAAACATCCCTTGCATATTCTTGAAATAAAATTTGGTCAAAAAATCTCAAAAAAGAAAGTACATTTGTTGTTCTAATATTTAGAGAATTTTTCCTGAATAGAAGATGCCACTCCAAAAATCGAGGAAGTAGGTACCCGAATGAAGAGGTTTTTCAAAATACATAATTTTCTTAGTATCTTAACATAAATAGCAAGTTTTAGTTATTAAAATTGAATTTTACAATTTATTCAGAAAGTCTCAACAACGGTAACGTATTAGTTATGGCATCGATCAGTCTTGCGAGACAATAGATCGGCACCTGCATTTTAGCACAGACGCATTACACATCTCTTTTTTTTCCACACCAATGTTGTCTAAAGCATGAGAAATGTGCTATAGAACATGCTATTTGCGTAACCGCAGGAGTAATCAAAACAACGCTGCAAACAATACCAGACTGCCTTAGAGAGACAAGTTCCAGCATTTTGTATGTACAGTTTTTCTTCTCCAAAACCAGTTGCCTTAAAGAATCTAGTCTACTTTACTTTTTTATGCTCAATGGGGTGTGGTTGATCGAAATGGATATGTCCAACATAAACAGCGTCATCAAGGATTTGAACGTGGTACACAGAATCCATTTCCTTCGACGATAACCATTACGTCACACATCTCTAATCACTATAAATCGCAATAAATATGCATCATCTTCGTTCAAAGACTTGAAGTCCAAACTTTAAAATATGCATGGTAAAATCAGTCTAACTTTGGCTGATGTTTTAATAACTTTTACTATATATTTATTACGATTCACACTAAGCAAGAATAAATTGGCAATCATTCAACAAACGTTTACGATGATGTCACATTCAGATGATGTAAAGATAATTGGAGAGTTGAGTTGAGTAAAGAAGTGAATAAGGGACAGGAAGTGACTCAAGTGGCTAAGGACCAGTAAGCTGCTGACTAACATTGGATTTAATGAACTTAAGGTGATAAAATTGCAATTAGATTTCTTTTTTCTTATTCTGACTGCATTCAACTAGTCAAAGAAAAATAAGAAAAGTTCTTTATTCAGACTTAATCTTATTTAATGGCAATTTATTTTAAAGTAAGCTATCACACTGATACGAAGAAAACCATTCAATAGAGATAACTTATATCAAAATACAACACTTTTTTCCATTGCAGATTACTACCCAAGAAATAGAGAAAGCATGATAATAATCATTGAAATTCATATTATAAAAGCTAAGTTTTGCATTTATGTAACCGTAAAATAACAAAAATGGCTCATCTTCGAGAGACATTTTTGGCCCAATAATGTTTAAAAGCCATCAGAGAATAACCTGTTTCCAATCCAATCTGCAAGATAAAAATATTAGAGTAGTATCTGTGATTACGTTCACCTCTTTCTTATAATTTACTAAAGGGTATAATAATTATATACAAATAATAAAATCTTTCTCTTTATCTACTTGCATCGAATTATAACCTAAACTCAATAATTATGCATAGAACTTAACTACCTCTAAGGACGACCTTTCCTGTTAATTTGAACCGAAAACATTTGCTGTATTTTCACAGCTGATATCAAATACAATGTTTCGAATTCATAAGAAGATCGATGTTTTTTTACATATGCTTGAATCATTTTCAGTAAATTTAAGAGGCATTTGTAATTCGTGTTCTTCTTTCTTTTATTATATCTGTCTGTCTAATCACATCGATAACATATGTTAGAGACATTAAATAAATCATTTCGTTAAAATACAGGAGTGCATATCAACATTTGCTCTTTCTCACTCTGAATCTCTCTTACATTCTCCAAAGAGCACACGTGTACATACAAAGAGGCAGACAGAGATAGAGACATATATATATATATATATATATAGAGAGAGAGAGAGAGAGAGAGGGAGAGAGAGAGAGAGAGAGAGAGAGAGGAGATATGTATTACCGCACCTGCACATACAAATATGTTTGCTTTTGTATGCAAAGAATTTTTTTTCTTCCGTCACTGTACAGCCATATATCAACACTGCCATTTAAATTTATTTTCGCTTGCCAAAATACCAATGGGTGCTTCGGGGAGAGCAGCTACGTCACATAAAGGACCCACAGCCTTGCACCTCGGGTCACTCTATCAAGTGCACTTGCTAATGTTGTAATCTGAGCGGTAAACGAGAGGCTTCTCCATGGCCACCAACAAAATCGTCTCGTCACTGTAACAGCTTTACTGTTCAAACACTCTAAACAATCTGCATCTTCCTACATGCGACCAACCACGTTTATCATGTGCTTCAGGTTTTGCTTTTTATTTGTACAATGTATTTAAAACCTTCACCACTTTGGTGAGATTAAAGACCTTTGATAAGTGAAACGTACAGACAGCTGCACCGAAGTCGACCACACGCATTGCTGCTATCCTTCACTGTGTGCATCATTGCCGTGCATCTTTGAATTAAAGAAAAAAAAAACTTGAGATAAGAAAAGGACTAAACTGATCTGTACGACTTTCAATGCTTTAAATTTCAGATACACGAATATAATCATCATCTTCAGACCACACAGTGTTAATTTTTTTTGTTTCCAGGTGATTTTGTTGGGTTACTCTACCAAATAAGAGTGGTATGACTCGGTTCAATGCGGATGGTGGAGTGACTGTGCGTATTGTTATGACTTAGGGGGGAACTCGATTTTCTACGTGACGTGATGCTGATAAAGGATCAAAATTAAGTATACACCCCCAGCACTTACATGTTTATATATGTATGTATCGATGTCTTCGCGTACTTGCGTGTATGCGTGCGTCTGTGTTTACATAAATTTACACATATATTCTTTATTTGTGTGTGTGTGTATGTGTGCGCGCGCGTGGCAGATGTTATTCATACAATGAAGCATAGACATTTTGCATAGATTCAAATATATTTGCAAGTATGTAGGCAAACAGCACACACACACACACACACACACACACATACACACACACACACACACATATATATATATATATATATATCAACATTGCTACCAAGAATCAGAATCTAGTAACTATGAACTCAGTAATAATCTCTTGTTACTTCACACACACACACACACACACACACACACACACACACACACACATACATACATTGTGCGTTTTGTGCGTGTATATATATATATATATATATGAATTCGTACACGTTTGTGTTTGTGCATATGCTTGCACCCATTTATATTGTATCTTGCTATCAATCTTAGAAAAACATTATTGTTGACTCAACTGTTTTCCTATACTTTGATAAGTAAAACTATCTTAATTCTTACAAAGCGTATTTTATGCGTATGGCATTTAAACTAAAATTGTGATGTTCCGTGAAATTCTTATAGAATCTAAACGATGAATAAAAATCTGTATCAGACGAGGTTTGTATCGTACATGTTTAAGTTCCATCATATTGACCATAAATTTATTATAAGTCCGATGCATATATTTAGAAACTTTATCCGATGAAATTTCTCGTGCTTCCAGAGGATCGTGTGTATATCCATGTAAATTTCTTTTAGTGATCGTATCAAAGTAAATGCGTAAATCTTTTTCGAAATTGACATATACACACCCACACCCGCACACAAAGATTTGCAAGTATTCATGCTCGTACACACGGAAACACACAGATGCATACACACAGATATATATTGAGAAAGAAAGAAAGAAAGAAAGAAAGAAAGAAAGAAAGAGGAAGAGTTATTCTGCAGGGCTGACCTCTTGCTCTTTAACTCGAGTTATGTGTCTACTGGAGCGTTCTTAAATCGAGCTAAGAACTCCATGCAAAGTAGCATTTCAAGTCAGAGGGCCGATCAAGGCCAGGTAAAAGCATTTCTGGTGAACAATATGTAAATGTCGCCCAAGTCGATGAGTTCACGATAGAATGTCAATTAGCCTCTTGAAAAAATTTCGGAAGACTTGATGGATTGAATCCGAATTAACGAATTGGTTTCAGGGCAGGGTTTCCACTTGTGCCATTATTTTTCAGAAACTTTCAATGTTTCTGGATATGTCTGCATCCAAGCAGGGACTCAGATCTATTAGTTAGGTGCAAAAGTGTGCACATGCCTAACTGAAATAGAGCATCAATGATACAGTCATATATACAATGGGTTTGGGTATATTTAAAGGGTTCAAACAAATGTAGATAGAATAAAAGAAATTGTACTGTGTTGGCTTTTTTCCTGTCGAATTCAATAGAATAGAAGGGAATTTATAAGATACAGATGAAGTGGTTAATGAACATTGCTTTTAAAAAGCTACGAATATATAAGTATTTATGTATAAATTTGAAGAGGTTTGCATTCGATTGAAACGATTGTTCCATTAGAAGAAAAAAACAAACTAATCCTTACTTAAATCAGCGATATTGTATATATATATATATATATATATATATAGTCATGGTAATAGTTTGGATTTTAAACATTAATTGGACTTAAAACAAAATTAACCAGCTCTCTGAACTACACAGCATTTGCAGTCGAGCGGAACGGAGACGTCATATGCATACAGGAACATACATTATCATAGTGAACAAGAACTAAAATGCCATGATATAGGTAATGGATTGACCTTTGTCTCAGCATCTGCATGGAGAAAATTTGTTAATACCATTATAGGGGAAATAGGAATGCTTCTTAGTCCCCTTCTATTAAAATCACTTCAGAACAATTTGAGAAGCCAACCGAGAATGATGTGCGTTCCATTTAATAATGACCAGTGCACAACAATCGTCTCTTGCTACAGTCCTACCGATGCCAGTCAATAAATGGACATGATGACCGTCTATAAAGACCAATTTTCCCTGGTTCGACACATTTCCAATCACAATCATCAGTGGAAACATGAATACTCAAATAGACAAATTTGAAAATGATAAATTCTGCTTACAGAACTCGCCAAAGAGAAATGGTAAATCTAGCAGAGTTTTCTCTCAAAAACAGGCTTGAATGGCTAAACACTAAATTCCACAAAAGGAAGGGTATGCAATGGACTGACACCTTCACAAATAAATTTAAAGCCCATTTAGATTATATATTTATTAACAAAAACTGGATTAATAGTATTTGAATTGTAACCCATGCTCCTCTTTTGAAGGAGTATATGTCGATTCTCACGGCAAAGATTCAGATGAGTCTACACAAAAAGGATTAACAAACAAGTAAAGCTTCACTATTTATCTGGTCCCGTCTTACATAGCAGTAAATATTCAGTAATTTTAAGAAATAAATCTGATACTCTCCTGGAAATATCTGAAGCAGTCGAGGGTATAACAACCGAACCAAGCGCTAAATGTAGAGTTCAGTGGGAGTCAAGAACGAGATAAATGATAAAAAAATCCTTACTTAAGAAAGGAAACCATAGAAACAAGAATGAAAACGGACCTAGGAAAGCCCAGAGAGAACTAACTAAAATATCAAAACAAAGACAAAAATAAAAACAAACAAACGAAAGTACTTTCAACATCAGATCGATAAAACCAGCAGTTCTGTAGAAAATAGAAAATCATGATTAATATAGCAGACCGTATATAAAGTAAGTGGAAGGAAAATACCTTTAGAACTAAAATAAAAGATCCCACCCTTGAAAAAAGACTTCGCAATTGAAAAAAAATCGAGAATCTTTTTTGAAAACCCTCATGAAATCACTGATAAGCCTGCCGAAAAAATATTAATCGCCTACTAATCATTAAACTAGGATATTTTATGAAGGGGGAAATTTAAGCTGTACAGAAAAAAATTCAAAGCAGAAACGCAACAGGCTTCGACGAAATATTTCACGAATTATGGGAAACAAGAAAATTTGACCACATTCTTCTATAATTTAACACGGTAAGATGGGGGTACAAACAGATATAAGTAAGAAGTTAGTATCAAAACCGGATGTCATATCAATGTTTGGTGTCATGTATCTAAAAAAATAACTAGACTCGCAGAACCTTCAGCAACTGAAATCTTTTTAAAAATTAAACCTATTTCTTTTAGTCTTTATTCAATGTCTTAATATTTTCATATATTTTTATATTGAATACTGCCATTCTAATTACGGTTAAATCATTAATATCATTATAATAAATAATCATTAATTATATCACTAATATTAAAACAATTAACTGTAATTACAATTATTGCTAATTTAATATTATTGTTAACTCATTGAGATTTTTACATCAGTTTTAGCTGATAGTCTTTCACTGGAACTTGATTGACGGCAAGTCTCCTCAAGTCACCAGGACTCTTCTCAGTATTCTGGCCATTCTCAATCGTGCTGTAGTTTGGATGGTCTCCACTCGTCCTCCAGTCCTTTTAATAATCCTTTAGTTACTGAACCAAAAGCACCAACCACAATTGGTACAATTGTCACCTTTATTATTATTATTATTATTATTATTATTATTATTATTATTAGCGTTATCACATCACCACAATACCATGAATTGTATTCTACAATTGTTTTCCCTCCCAAGTTTTCTCTTATTAACTTTTATCATGTGTTTAAATCTATTTTTATCACGACAATTAAAAATTAATTCATTACGTTTATATAATAGTTGGCTAGTTTCTTTCATATTTACTGATGCTTTTTTTTTCCTTCCAGGTAAAGATTACATCAACTGTTGAAGCTTCCAGGAGTAGAAGATTTCTTAATAAAACCCCACTTTATTTGCGGTGTTTGGCCCCTGTCCCTCAAATTCCAAATCCGCCTAGAAGTGGCTGTTAGATTTCTAAGCTAAGGGTTAGAAAAAGAGTCTCTATGATTGCAGAACATCTGTTTCCAATGTCTACCTGAGATTCCAGTATAGTCCTTCTCTTCCTTGCTATTTTCCAAGAAGAAAATTTTTGCTTAGTTGGCTACTTTTTTTTCGGAATTACACATTCCTCCCATGGAACAATCTTCTTTATTTCTACAATTACAACGTAATTTATTTGTTCACTAATTATCTATTAGTGATTTGTCTATCAAGTTCTTGTTATGATTATAAAGTATTTTAGATATATTATTTGTGCAAGAGTTACCAATTTTTAGTGTATTCCAATTGAAATTTTTATTTAATGGGTTGTCATTGTTGAAAGGTCTATTTATTAATTTAAGGAAGCACTTGCCTATATTAATATTAGAAAATTAACCGAAAGCGGGGTTTAAACCTTTCTTTTTCTTATGCTAAGATTTTCTTTTTAGAATTGATATTATTGTCACTCTATAATTACAACTATCATTACTACTTTTGTTGTTGGTGATGTTGCAGTGCTCAGTAACTTTATTATTTATCATTTGTTCCTGGTTTTCTAGCTTTTGCTGGAATCCCTTTTTATTTTTTTTTATCTAGGAACATTTTTATCATTGAACATTTATCATCGAAAATTTTTGGTTAGAAGATATTTTATTAATTCTTAACCGCATACAGTATATATTTCTTTATTGATCTGGGGTGGTTAGAGTTGACATTAATGTTATTTGATATTTGGTTATCTTTACTAAATAGCTTTAAAGTATTAACTCAAGATAACAACAAGAAAATTAACTATTTTAAGGTGAGATGATATTTCGATTTTAAATCCTAGTGAATTTAAGAGTTATAGTTTTCTTAGGTATTTTTGAAGTTTTTTAATCATTTCAATCTGGGATGAAGATAAAGCCGTCATCCCCATAAAAAACTACTTGCTTGAAGTCTATTAGCTTGAGTATCTAATATATAAATACCTCTCAAGTTAGCTATTTGTGCAGAGTCATAAAAGCCTATGGGAACGTCAAAGTTATCGGAGCAATTTTTTTTTTATCCAAGAATATTTATTATCAATAGGAATTGATTTTTTACTAGTTGAATTTTTTTTCTATTTGCTCTTTGGTAATTTCTATAAAGTTCTTAGCATAGTTTAAACGTTTTAATAATGAATCTTTTTTTAACGAGTAAGAATCCATTGAAAGAATATTTTTACAATTTTTTCTCTCACCATTATGTGATACCTATTAAGAGTTTGATTTCTCATATGAAGTGAACTGCTGAAATAAATTTATAATCGCCAAATAACGGTCCGTTGAGTTTTTCTTCTACTTAAATAAAATTTCTCTGTTTGAAATTAATAAGTTCACTTATTAATTATCATACATTTAACACACCTGAAGATTTATTAGAATCCTCTTATATATATTCTCAAATTGAATCATACCCAACTTATATTCTTTGGATTATATATATATATATATATATATATATATAAGAAAACATTCAGTTGCTAAATATATTCATGTTAGGATAATATACCGTTTTGTGTTTTTTTTTAAACTTTCAAGGTTATATTAATATATAGTGTTATAACTACCGCACGAAAATTATGTTCAAATTAAAAAATGTAACCAAAACAATGAGAATATTCTTAGAGTTCTATGATCTTTATCCGTCTATGATAATAGAAGACAAACAATATAAACTAAGAGGAATTTTTCACCTTTTTATAGTTATTAGTTTTGTGCCGTGAAAAATTCCTTCATCACTATTAGATAGGAGAAGTTTATTTTGTCTGTTGACTGTCCCATTTACTGCCACATGAACCTTATTGTAACACCGATAAGTATGTTATGATGTTTGCTTTTACACAAAAATACAGAGATACACACAAACATCTCTCTCTCTCTATATATATATATATATATATATGTGTGTGTGTGTGTGTGTGTGTGTGTGTGTGTGTGTGCGTGTGTGTGTGAAAATTATTCCTACAAGGCCACAAGCGAATCTACCTCGGTTTCACCAAACGGCACTTCAGGATTGATCTCGCAAAGTTGGTTAGGATTAAATACATTTTATTGGTTAAAAAGACACCCTACCGATACAAAAATTAGCATATTAAAAAAACTTTATTCGAGAAACCAACAAAAATCCTTTTTTTTCCTGTTTTCTTTTCCTTTCTACATTTTTTCTCTTCATCTCCTTTTCTCCAGTTTTTCAACATTAGACAATTTTTATCAACCCTTTTATCCACTAATTCACCAATTATTCCTATGTCTGCCTATATTAGATACTTCAGACCTTTGGTTGAGCAATTCCTTTGGTTTATTATATGTAGTTATGGTTAATTTTTCTTCTATACATATTTTACAATAACTATCAACCCCCTATTATTTTAATGCATCTTATCACGATTTTCCATTTCAATATAAGATCTATAGCAAATTTATTTCTGACTTCCCATAAGTAATTGGGCAAACTAGTTTTATGTCTATATATTTCTTGTGTGAAGTTACTTTTATGATCGTAATATTTTTGTTTTAAGGGATTTTGCGTTGAACCCACATACACATTTTTTTATCATTCCTATTGTTACTGTTACTGCTTGGGTTGAGTACTTTAGCCTTATATACTAGGTGCGTTCAATATGTTTCCAGAATTTTTTTCGTATGGTCACTTTTATTGATAGTACACACATGGAACTCTAGTCCCCTTCGACGTAATCTACTCCGGCTGCAATGCACTTGTTGTACCGTTCTAACAACTTCTGGAAGGCCCCATGGAAGTCCTCTTGTGTGAGCGTGGCAATGATCTTCGTCACAGCTTCTTTCATATCCTCAATTGCCTCATAACGACAGCCTCTAAGTTTTTCCTTGAGCTTAGGGAATAACCAAAAGTCACAGGGAGAGGCTGTCTTGATGCCCATCTTGGTCAAATAGTCCGTGACAAGGATGGAGTTGTGGACTGGTGCATTGTCCTGATGGAAATGCCACTGACCCGATTTGAAGAGTGCTGGCCTCTTCCGACGGAATCTCTTCCTCAACTCCCTTAAAACTTCAATATACTATTCCTTGTTGACTATCTGTCCAGTGGGAACCCAGTACATGTAGATCATGCCAGTGCTGTCAAAAAAGGGATCATCCAAAGTTTGTGGGTGGATTTGCTCTCTCAGCCTTCTTGAGTCTGGGAGAGCTTGTATTTTTCCACTGGGAACTCTTTCTTTTGGTCTCTGGGTCATAGCAGTAGATCCAGCTTTCATCACAGGTCACCAGAGTATCAAGAACTGCGGGATCGGAATTGATCAGGTCGACCATTTCCCTGCTGTCATGACAACGTCTTTCCGATCTTCTCTGAGCACCATTGGAACAAATTTCGCGCAAATCTTCCGCATCTTCAGTTCCTCGCGAATAATTGTGTGTACAGTTCCCATACTGACCTCAGAATGTGCACGTATCGTCTCTATAGACACACGACCGTCCTTATCCATGAAATTCTTTATTTGGCCAATCAACTCTGGTGTTCTGACTTCCTTACTCTTGCCACACCTCTCATCATCCCTCACAGACTCCCTGCCTTCTTTAAATCTCTTATGCAACTCAAAAACTGATGCTCGGTTAATGCAAGATGCTCCAAAAGCAGTCTGAAGCATTCCATACGTTTCTTTGGCATTGTTTCCAAGTCTAAAACAGAATTCTATTGCATATTGTTCTTCTAAAATGTCCTCACGTCCAGATTGCATTTTTGAAATTCACTAGCTGTGACAATCAGGCTTTAGTATGGTATATTCCGATTCCTACTGTAGCTGTTCATTTGAATCTGAAATCATTAAAATTGGTCAGTCATCTCATAAGATGTATAGCAATTACATACTGGATTTACAAGAGTCTACACCAATTTTAAATGCCCGTACAAAAAAGGCTGGAAACTTATTGAAGGCTCCTCGTACTACATACTCTGTTTGACATCTCTTGAGGGCGCAGTTTTCCTTCTTAATACAGTTACAATTTGGGGGTTCGGTATTTTTATTTCTCTTAAGCTTTTTTTGAGTTGCCTTTACTAATTAATGTAAAAATGTTAGGCATACGGCTGTAACATAATTTTTTTCTTCATTTCCTTTTGTCCATTTTTTCAACATTAAACAATTTTTATCAACCCTTTTATCCACCAATTAACCAATTTTACCTATGTCTGTAATTATTAAATACTTAAAGAGAAAAAAATTAGTTTCAGCTGGGGATCTTTTTAACCAATGGAATATATTTTATCCTACCTAACCCACTTCGCCGGAGCAATCCTGAAGAGCCGTTTGGTAAAACCTAAGTAGACTTGCTTGTGATCATGTAGGAATTATTTTCATAATACTTGGTCTGTCTCAGGTATTGAGCTCTTTATTACGATTTAGCTTTGGTAATTCTGTCGGTGTTTTCTTCTTTTGACTAAACATACGTGCCGCTTGATTATTTTCAAGTAGCACGTGTGTTTTTCATCTTTTCTTTTTGTACAAATTTTTTCTCCCCAGATATCAGTTTGCAGAACTTGCAAATTGCACAATCTGGGTCTTTTTCACACCAACAGAATTATAGACTAGATATAAAGATTAATATATATATATATATATATATATATATATATATAATTTCTATCAAAATTTAACAAACTGCAAAAACACCGCATATAAAAAAAAAAAAGACATAAAACTATTTTTATTATAGCTTAAGAAGTTGATATTCTTCTGGGAAATTTTAGAAAGATTCTTAAAAAAAAAATGAAATGAATGAAGCTTAAGTGATTTATCGATTTAAACATGTTTGGGCTTTTTTTTTGTTATTTTTGTTTGGATTTTTATCTCTAAATGAATAATAACGCTATGTAATTATGTTACTTCTCCATTTTGAAAAAAAAAAACTACTTATACAACAAATTAGTAATTTTTAATTAGATGTGAATGATTATTCAACAAAGGAATTATTTTTCTTTTCTTCTTTCTTACTGATTATTGATATAAACTCCATCTCGATCAAAGCCCATTTTATCCATAAGGAAGATTTTTTAATGCTAAATCCTTCATATGATTTGATAAGTGTGCATACAAAATTTGGAGTCTTTATATTAAACACTTTGGCTATCTATAGGATACAGAGAACCAAACACTTCACAATTGTTAATTAACATCTATCTATCTATCTATCTATCTATCTATCAAAAAGCTTTAGGTATTACTGATTGGTAATTAGAATTATACCTTATTTTACACACATTTCTTAGTTCTCAGGCGAAAACAGACTATTTTTAAAAATCACACCTACAATCTTATGTGATTAGCTCAAAGGTTTTCTCCGATTGTCTCACTTATTTTTATTTATCGATTCATATTTTTGGTAATAACAAATGCCGCTGATGATTATGACTGATATAGTTCTTGAAAAGTTGAAACTTTAAATTTTCTAAGGACAGGCTGACCAAAGATTAAAACATAGCTTTGAATTGCATTAACTGAATACATATATGTTTTAACTGACTCAATTAGGTTCTTTTCAGTAAATTAGTTTATCTAAAATTATTTTTGTTCTCATTTATAATTTATTAATGAATGCCTTACGCATCATATTCTTTCATCATTTTTCTGAGATTGTTATATCATCGTTTCTATAGCAGAAATCCAACCCTGTACTGATAGTGTTAAATCTGAAGTTACTTTACTCCATCTGACAGTTTTAGACAATGCGCTAAAAAGTACTGAGTCTAAAGCTACGTTTACTAAAACACAAAAGAAAATGAAAGAAACATTGATTTTGTTTAACATAATCCATTTATTTTATCAATGTATTTTTTTATTGCATTGTATTTTTTTTAAATTGTGACTTCCAATCTTATCTTTGTTCAATTTCCTGTTTAGGAAACAAGTAAAAGTCACACGTTGATTTTCGGGTTTCAGCTCTTGCACAATCATAAGTCATTAAAACTTATCGAGACTGCTGAACGATACCCTAAGTTGTCTAGACATTTTCATTTTATGATATACATTACTCAGCTGTGGACATGTTTTCATTTCAGTTAAAAATTATGGACATATGTAGAGCTGCATACACTGTTTCTTTATTTCTCAATGACATTTCTACAACGGGTTGGCTTGGAAGATTGTTTAATGTCAACCCACTTGTCAGTTGGTATTGAAACTACAACAATTTATGGAACACACATAGATGCTTGATTCTGTTTGGAATCATCAAAAATGGTGTTTTATTAGTATCATCAAGAAGAAACTTTTATGACCAAGAATTTTCACTAATTGTACAATACAAAGAAACATGGATAGAATTTATAAAACTAATATCCCAAATTGTTATTCATACACGATTTCAATTACCCGATAATTTCTTTCACAAATAATAAATCAAAGCCATAATCATATTCCATTAATATCTGTACTTTCTGGATATCTTGAAATTTAAAAAACATGATCTTGAATTAGATATTATTTCGCCTGGTGTGTAGTTGTGGTATTCTACAGAAAAAAAAATAGCTTCGACGAAATGTCACCGAACATAGAAAATATTTTTGATGTTAACCTGAGACAATACTGACAATGAAATGTTTTCTCTTAACTGATCCCAAATGCTACCCTGGTTAATATTTTATGTTCTCTAGCTCAAAATGGATGGAAGAAGACTGACAAATAAGCTATTGCTATCGTCATAATTAACCAATGAGCTTTTAGAACAGAATTTCTAGATTTTAATATAACAGCAAATACATTATATTAATTTTCATCCGATTTTTCTTCTAGGAATGATTTTAAAATGATTGTTCAGTTTTCTTATTCTTCTAGACATAACCAATTTTGCAATTGAAGAATATTTGTTATTGATTTAGCAGAATTTCGATTAACGTCGGAAATCAAACGGAAAATAACGCCACTCTAAGTGAAAGCCTTTAATTAATGTAAAAATGTATGTAAGATTACTTTTCATAATATTTCTTCGTTTTTCTCCTTTTGAATTCACCTCTAAACACTTTTTACTTTCTATCATCATTTTACAGTGATTTTCTCTGAAGAACACAGTTCCAAAAGAATGAATTCTGCTTAATTATAACTCGCTTAAAGGCTGCATTTGGTGGCCATTAAACTTGGTGTCAAATCGCTTTCTAATTACAGAATTTATACTATAATTATTCAAAAAATATCTGAATTGCACTGTGGACTTTCTAAAAAAAAGTTGCTAAAACTATCGAACTAAGGGAAATGAACTCTCCAAAACTACACTCTATTGAAAATCTTCTTTCTCTTAGAAATGTTATTCTATTTTTTGCCCAGTTAAGAAATTTAACTTGCCAGTATGTGGAGCGTTCTAATGTAAATTTTGTCAGTTCTAAGCTGAAGAACATCACGATGAGCGAGGGGAAAAAAGAAAAGATATTACGAAAACCATGAAATGATTATACCATTAAAATAAAATTATTACTATTTTATGAATCTGCTAATAATCGTTTTATTTCTTTTCCACCTCAAACGTTAATATGAATTTAAAAACACAATTATGTAATTGTATTAATAACCATGAACGATTTACGTTAAAAGATTATAATCTTCTAAAGTTTTCGAAGTATGTTGCCACTAAAACGATATTTTAAATAAGAAACATTGAATTATCTTCCTTGAGCAAAAGTTTGAATATACCAAAGTTGTAAGATACATTCGAACGTAGACTCCATTTTAATCTTGAGTAGTAGATTAGCGTGAAAATTGATCTATCTAATGTGTTTTAATATTATTTTCCATCAAAAATCTCGCTGCGATGTGCCATTTTAACCATGTTATTGAAACATAGATAGACAATTTTTATAATTATGACATAGTTTCAATTTTAAAACTCTTTTTTCGGACAAGTCTCAGAAATCACAATGAAAATAAGTAAAAGTTTTGATTGTTGAGAATTATTAAGCTTCTTTTTGGCTTCTGATATTAATAAAGAAAAAAGAATGAGAGTTAAATTCACAAGTCACTAAAAATAAAATTAGCTAACAACCCATCGTTTACAACTAATAGTCCAATTGTTTTAATTGTATATTACATAAGTGTTGATCTAATATATTAACACAATCTGCTGTGTTCATTTGTTATGACATATATGTGATAAAATACTGAGTTTGCTGTTCATTTTATAGAGAACATTTATACTGGTCGTAGTGTAACTGTTTCGTTCTGAACACAATGGTATACATATCTGGGAATTAATTATAAAAAAAAAAAAGAAGAGAAAAGAAATAAACAAAAAAGAAAAAGAAAATGAATTGGAAAGCCTTTCGCGTTTCTCTGCCCGAAACTTTATCGTGTTTCCTGCAAATCACATATTCCACCTGTACAAACATTTTAATAAAATTATAAAATCCGATCTTTTCCTTTTTTTTATCTACAAACTAAGTGAAATGAAATTTAATTTTTTCGGAAAAACGAAGAAAATGAAATTCATGTTAAAAATAATAAAATAAAATCAAAATTTTAAAATCACGAACAATTTTGGGGAAATAGTAAAAGCCTGAGTTTTTGTCGATTCTAATCAAAGGTATTGAATTTAAGTATCGACTTGTTCTGTGTGCATACTCCTCTGTTTTAATACATAATTCTTTCATTAAATCCAGGTTTGCTTTTGTAATCTTATCAGCTACTCTTTTGGGTTCTCTCTCTCTCTCTCTCTCCCACATACATACATACATACATACATACATACATACATACATACACAACCACACACTTTTCTCACACTGTCTTTGCTTATTTTGTCTCCCCCCCATAATTCAGTCTCTCTTTATTCCAGTTTTCAATTCCTCTCTATTGCTGGGATCATCTTGCTTTAACAGTTTTTATTCTTTTATTCTCTAGGAATTCATTTCCTCAGGTTGTTTGTTGTTTTCATTTGGATAAATTTTTACTTCATTACTAGTGGGCATTAAATTAAATTTTGGAATTTTTCTTTGTGGCTAAAAATTCATAAACCGTATTTATTGGTCTTTTCACCAATCATGAAATATTGAATCAATCTGCTTTCTTTCTTTCTTTCTTTCTTTCTTTCTTCTATTTAACCACGTTTTCCTTGATGCTCTCATTTTTCTTTTCTTCTTAGTTTCATTCATTTCCGTTTTTTTTCCTTTCTTTTATGAGAAATATTTTCTGATTTATTTCGTTGATACAATTTTCAATTCAATTTAATTTTCTATTTTCCTGAAAGTGCAAAATTGAATTTTTATAATTCAAAATCTGTAATTGCGCTTACAAATCTCCTAGAATTCAATTCTACCAGTAACCAGCTGGAAATCTCTTCTTTCTCTTTCACTGAAATTCCAAGTTTATCTAAACTAAATTAAAAATAGTATGAAAAAGGGATTATTTATCTATTGGCTTCATTCTGTTGATAATATATTTTGGCCAAACTACTTTTAAATTATCACTTCGAACATCGTCTCGAGTCTAAGAAATCGGGTACTGCAGAGTTAGTCTCATAGCGATAGATAGATAGATAGATAGATAGAGAGAGAGAGAGAGAGAGAGAGAGAGAGAGAGAGAGAGAGAGAGAGAGAGAGAGAGAGAGTCTATCCGTAACATGTTTTGTCATTTCGAGGAACTTAATTATAGCGCATTTCTCCCCGAATAATAACTTACCAAATAGAATAATATCTAAAAGGCTTTTAAAAAAGAATCTAATCTTACAGTGATATATATTGAAATTTTTCAGAAACTTTTTCGAGTAGACTTTTCCTATAAGTTTGCATCAGTAGGGAGCATAATGCATTCACTTAAGATCTCTAACTAGAGAGAATCTTTCTCAACAATCCCTCATATGGTTTTCGGGTATAGCTTGATTGTAGAGCACTGAACAAAAGGTAACTTAGTTTTCCTTTCCATTACCACTGCCAAAATCTCCTTCTCTCCCAACATTTTCCTGAATAAACTCTTAGGTTCTGAATAACAAAAATTTTCTTTTATACCCCAAAATATTTACTAGTTTTCACTGATTCCAGGATAAGGCCAAATATGGGGTATGATGTTCGTGATGAATACACAACTACTTCAGCCTTCAAATGAAAATTTCTAAGTCAAATATAATAACACATGAAAGGCGAATCAAAGCGTGTTCATATCAATAATGAAATAAAATAAATAAAATAAAAATAATAATGAAATAAACAAACTAGAGACGTTAATTTTTGGAATGAAAATTAGTATTAGTAACCGTCACAGCAGGTTTGCTTGTATAACTGCATCGAGAATGAACTGACTTCTGACAGTTAGAAAATCTAAATTTCATTAAGCTATTTAATCGATGCGTAGTGTTGAATATTTGCTAAGTTTGTATCGGGTTTATCAATCCTATCAAATCAGAGGGTGATATTATAGTTTTAAGTACTTACTCAAACCAGGATTAAATTAATTAATTGTTATATTAGAGTAAAAAAAGAAGTTGAGTTTTAAAGAGAAAGAAGAAAGGTAACGAAAAAATTTAAAATGGAGGAAAATGATTATCGTAGAAAGACGCGCGTGCGTGTATCATGCATAAGTAAACCAAAAATAAACTGTTTTTTCAAACTATACAAAAAATGTTCGGCTGTTTTAATACTCCACTGGAAACTTATGAAAAGTGCACATGGAGGCATTCATTGCAGAGGATTGGAGTGAGCACATAGAATCCAGGTACCAAAGAAAAATAATTCCATGTTGTGAACTATTTTGGTTTTCTTCCTTGTTCGGTGTTGAAGGTAAGATCTTTTTCGTGGCCCTTTTATTTTTGAGCAATAATAATGTGAATGTGTCCTTACGAGAAAGCCGAATTTCTGGTTTTCATAATTATGTAAAACTTAAAGTTATGTTGTGGGGCAGCTTAATAACGCAAAATGTCATCTAATCTGGTTAGAAGTTATTAGTTAAAGCTGCTATAATAGAAAAGCAAATAGAGTTCTTTTGGATTTCCGAAGTTGTCAGTTGTCAGCTTTTATCTATATACTTTTAGTGTACGTTTATGAGATTTTACAATATGAGATATTACACTGAATGAGTAAAATTAGATATCGGTACTATGAAGGGGGTGTGTAATTTATCCGTTACTTTCACATTAGTAATGGATATGATATTACGTAACACAGAGAAGAATATACTGAAAGAAAAAAATAATATTGTCCCACCATTCATACCTTTTATGAACGATGTAACACTTTTTTCAGGGTTGAAATCGCACATAAAACAATTTGTAATCAGTGATAGTTTTTTTTCTTAGGAAAGCATTAGAGTAAAGCTCTATAAACGCTGGAAATTATCTTTAATAAAGGGAACGGTTAGGGAAATAAATTCTCCGTTGATGGAAATGAAATCTCTACAATACGTAAAAAAGTGTTAAGAGCCGCGGTTGCTGCAGCTCTCTACTTGTTACTGATTGGCTTCGCCGGAAAGTAAGGATGAAACATTTTAGAAATTGCTTATTCTCCGTAGAAAAACGTGATTTCTTTGCCAAAGATAATTTAATGTGTTTATTTTGTTTTAATTCTAAAATAGTATGGTCATTGGAGGTAAATGAGATATCTGTTTAAAGAATTTTAACAAAAGCGTGTTAACAAATTTTAACAAAAGAGTAACTGAACAAGTGGTTTAATGTGTCTATTTTCTTGACAAACATGGCATTATATAGCTCGATATCAAAGCTGAAATTACTTCCAATGTTCGGTTTTTGTTGATGATGTTACATGGGGTAGAAAAATAGAAGAAATATATTTTCTATGTACATTACAAGGTGTGTTTCATTCACCCGTATTATTCCGAGACGAAGAATAAAATTGGAAAAGGAGGCGCCAAACGAACCTTTTCTAATCACGCATGATTCGAGGCTAAAGGAGAAAAAAGAAAAGAAAAGACGCCGACAAGTCAACCCCTTTCCACTTTTTACCCCTCTTAGCTAGCCTTGAACTCTTGGAGTGAACTTTGGATGACCTTATCATCCACGTGTTCGGCCCTAAGAGTCAAGGAAGGATTTTTGGTTTCTGACTGGCAAAAGTGAATATATAGCAGTAGCGGTTTTGACTTCAAGGCGTCGACATTCATCCCTGGGTTCTGTTTCACTACACCCGAAATGCGACTAAGAAAAAAGACAGCAGAAAACTAACTCCTTGTGGCAAGCTTCCTCGAGAAAAAGGAAAGAAAGAAAAAAAAGAGAGAACGAAAGAGAAAAAGAACAAAAAAAAAGAGAGATTATTAACCAGTCCTAAACCCTCAGTGAGTGTCGTATTTCTTTTGCCTCTATGTGTCTATCATGCAAATCTGTTTGAGTTATAATTCGTCTTAGACTTCTATATATACATAATAACAATAGTTTTCCCTCCCCTTTTGTTCTTAAAAGCCTTTTTTTTTTATATATATTCTTATTCTTCCCTAAATAAGTTGTTATTGTAGTAATAAAATTTTGTTAAATCTTCAAATTGTGTTGTGTTGGTTTTGTGAGTGCTTGTCGCTTATTCTGCTGTGATTTACCGTGAGTCTTATATTGGAGAAATTCCCTTCCCATAGTTCACCCTTTTTTTTATCGAACCTTGGGACATTCTCGCAATTTTATATATATATATTTTTATTCTCGTTGCGTGCCTGTTTTCGCAGTCCCAGTGAAAGTCGGTTCCTAACAATGAATATCTGTTTAGTTAGGCACGACTCTATCAAATGGGGCACTACTTTCGAGACCAAAAACTAAAAAGCACTCAACCTTCCGCCTGTGCATAATCCTCTCTTAAGATGCAGTAGGTGGTTGGTAATGGGGCAACGGAGAGAGCTGGAATACGTTTTCACCCACAATCTTAGTGGTCAAAGGAATCATCAAGAATAGATTACAGTGATCGAAGAAATTCACTTTACCGAGGAGAGCAAATATCACGTTACTACTGCTATCCAATCAAAACAGGGTCGATGGACTAAGTATGAAAAGATGAAAGAAAAATGTATAACATGGGGAAACATCAAACAGATGAACCCAAAGAGAACATGCTTCCTTATGATGGCTGTATACATCATTCTACTATTGTTTGTCAACCTTAAATAATGGGAGAGAAAAATGCAGGTGAGAAGATTGCTTACGTCAACGAGTATTAGCTGGTTAGCAACATGGAGAGACATAACCAAGTGTGACAGATCAATTTCAAGGCTACAAAGAATAATTGTGCTGCCGTCAATAAAATTGTAAATAAGTAATAAATTTTGTGAAAGAGGAAAATATTCGAAGAATACCTTTCCAAATAAGTACAAATCCTCTATAAGACTAAACGGACAGTGAAGTCACTAGATTTGAAACATTATCTCGTTTTTGCAACTCAGATAACGCTAACTGCTCAGCATCTGGATCATGTGATCTAGTCAGTCAGTTCAAAAAGAGTTTACTTCATTAAGTTATATATATATATATATATATATATATATATACAGCAATGATGATAATAATTAATTATATGTATCAATTTTTGTATATATTCTTTATATCATGGATGCTTATCTGAGACCACAAGTTTCATGCTGTCTTATTACGACAATCATCAGGCCTGATAAGCATCCATATTATTAAATAAATATATATAAAAATTAATATATATTTATTTATTATTATTATGTAATAGTTCTATACCGAAATAAAGTACAAGAACGAATTGAGCAGAAGGAAGAACATCGCCAAAGCTAAACTGAAAGCCACCAGCCAACGAAATCGAATACACCTAAGAAACAGCTTTTCGAGAATTTACTCGGAAACCCTCCGAAAGTTACTTATGAACCAATCACGAGAATCATAAGTAAGCAATTAGACATCAAACTAGGACTATTTATTCAAGAAGAACTCGACTCGGTACTGAGAAAAATTAAAAATAGAAATGCAGCATGAAATACCCCCGAAGCATGGAAGACCAGCCTATTCGACAGCATACTGCTCCGACACTGTGATGCCGTATATTATCAAAATCCTATAGACAGATGGATAAAGGGATGCACCATCCCCTTCCGTAAAAAAGGGTGACCTTGGATTAGTCAAGAACTACCGAAGTTTAACATTTACGTCCATAGCGGCCAAAATATTCAATGGCCTACTACGCAACCGCACAGAACCCAAAATTGAGAACATACTTAGGAAGAACCAAAATGGCTTCCGGAGAAATAGCTACACGACCTCTCAAATTTTGAGTATCTGTCGAATTCTTGAAGGTGTACGTGCAAAAAACCTAGAGGCAACAATATTATTTGTCGACTTTATTAAAGCCTTTGATTCCATTAAAAGAGGAAAGATGGAGCAAATTCTACTCGCCTACGACCTACCAAAAGAAGCCGGCGCAGCCATAATGATGCTCTATAGAAACACCAAAGTAAAAGTTCGTTCTCTGGATGGAGACACTGACTACTTCGACATTGTAGCAGGTGTACTGCAAGGAGACACATTAGCCCCATACCTCTTTATCATCTGTCTAGACTACGTGCTTAAAACATCTGTCGATAAAATCAAAGAAAACGGTTTCAAGCTAACAAAAGAAAGAAGCATAAGGTACCCCGCAAAAAAAAATTAGCGACGCAAACTATGCCGATGATATAGCGCTGGTGGTAAATGCATCCGCGCAAGCCGAAACCTTTCTACATAGACTGGAATGAGATGCTGCAGGCATCGGCCTCCATGTCAATGCACACAAGACGGAATATATGTGCTTTAATCAAACAGGCAACATCTCCAAACTAAACGGTAGCTTTCTGAAACTAGTTGACTAGTTCACCTACATAGGAAGAAGTGTCTCATCAACCGAGACAGACGTCAGCACATGACTAGCAAAGGCTTGGACAGCTACGATAAGCTATCAGTCATATGGAAGTCAAACTTGACCGATAAAATGAAGTGCAGTTTCTTCCAAGCAGCGATCGTGTCGATACTACTATATGGATGCACCACATGGACGCTAACTAAACGTATGGAGAAAAAGCTTGACGGCAATATTGAACAAGTCCTGGAGGCAGCACCCCACAAAGCAGCAGCTGTCAACCACCTTCCACCCATCACGAAAATTATCAAAATTAGACGAACCAGACACGCGGGACACGGCTCGAGAAGTTGGGACAAACTCATTAGTGAGGTACGCCTGTGGACCCATTCATATGGACGTGCAAAAGCAGAGCGAACAGCTTGAACCTACATACAGCAGTTCTGTGCTGATACGGGATATAGCCCTGAAGTTTGCTCTCAAGATGGAGAGATAGACTAACTTTCTGCAAGGGGATACAATAGCTCCATATCTGTTCATAATCTGCCTAGATTATGAACTTCGAACGTCGGTAGATCGAATGAAAGAAAATATCTTCACCGTAAAAAAAGGTAAGAAGCAGACGATACCTTGTTCAAACTATTACACAGACTACGCAGAGGACATAGCGTTTCTTGCAGATATATCTGCCTAAGCCGAATCTCTGCTGCATAATCTGGATCAGAGAGCCGGAGGCATTGGATTCCATGTAAATGCAGATAAAATGGAGTGCATATATCAAATATATATATATACATATATATATATATATATATATATATATACGTGGTGGTGTAATGTTTGATGATATAATAAATAGCAATGAATGAATTAATTTTTTCTTGATTTTCTTCGCAAATCGAAGACGAAAAGTCGAAAATAACTGAAATCAATTTCATGAGTAAAATCTTAAAATGGTAGGTTTATCAAAATTGATTCGCTATTCATCAGTGTATGTTTGTGCAGAAGATGAGTAAAATAAATCAATGAAATAACTGTTAAAGGAAGATGAAGAAGATCAAATCTCTGAATGTCTAAAAGTTGCAAATGAATTTAACACTCAAATTTAATCCTGACATCTAATTTTCTTAGGTCATATCTTTCAATGTAAACATACGAATAATTAGCAATTTCAGACGTTTGTTTTATAAATCCTACCCGTGATATGTAAGTTAAAAAATTCAGTTTCTTTGTGTATATTTAGTGAAATATGTAAAAACGATAATTGATTCGTACTCAGCAATTCGTAAATCTTTTGTTAGTCTTAGAAGGGCCTTCCCAATGATACTAAAAACAATTTTGATGATTACAAACAGAATCAGACATCTATGTCTGTTCCAAACATGTGTTTTAGCTACTGACTATTGGGTTGATATTAAATAATCTTCCAAAACATTCTGATGCGGAATTGTCTTTTAGCAGATTTCGTGAGAGAAATAAAACTATTAAAAGCTTACACATATAGGTTTTCTTGTAATGTAATTGAACATCTCATAGAAAATTGAAATTGAGTGAATTAATAGATAAATGAATTAAGCGGACAGTAGCCGATTGGCTAGGCTGAGGCGCTCGTGGTAGTTAGAAATGTCTAGAGAGTGTCCAAGAGTTCGAGGCCATCTGCACAGGTTTGGAGCGACCGGAAGCGGATGTGTCTCTGCCCCTGACTCGACTGGCACAAGTGAGGGGACAACGCGTTTTTTGGTGAGGCAGAATTGAAGCGACTGACATAGAAAAAAGTCTGACCTAAGTTTTATCCCAAGAGGGACCACTACCTTATGACAGAAAATATCAACCAGTCGTTCACTCTCTTATTGGTACTTGGTAGCGACTTATTCCAGTGTCTACGCTACATTTTTTCTATATATATATAGGTGGAACCTTCAATAAGTTTCCAGATTTTTTTGAACAGGCATTTAAAATTGGTGTAGACTCTTGAAAATTCCAATTTTTATGATTTCAGGTTAAAATCAACAGCTACAGTAGGAATTGGAATACACCCTATTAAAGCATGATTGTCACAGCTGGTGAATTTCAAAAATGCAATCTGGACTTTCGAGGAACGATATGGAATAAAATTGTGTTTTAAACTCGGAAAAATGCCATGCAATGAAAGCTGGATCTACTGCTATGACCCAGAGACCAAAAGACAGAGTTCCCAGTGGAAGCATGCTGGCTCTCTCAGACCCAAGAAGGCTAGAGAGAGCAAATCCACCCACAAACTTTTGATGATCCCTTTTTTTGATAGTACTGGCATGATCTACATGTACTGGGTTCCCACTGGACAGGCAGGCAACAAAGGATACTATATTGAGGTTTTATGGGAGTTCAGGAAGAGATTCCGTCGGAAGAGGCCAGCACTCTTCAAATCGGGTCAGTGGCATTTCCACTAGGACAATGCATCAGTCCATAACTCCACCCTTGTCACAGACTATTTTACCAAGATGGGCATCAAGACAGTTCCTCATCATCCCTATAGTCCAGACCTTGCTTCTTGTGGCTTTTGCTAATTCCCAAAGCTCAGAGGCTGTCGTTATGAGACAATTGAGGAGATGAAAGAGGCTTTGACGAAGGTCATTGACACGCTCACACTAGATGACTTCCATGGGGCCTTCCAGAAGTTGTTAAAACGGTACATCAAGTGCATTGCAGCCGGAAGAAGTTACTTCGAAGGGGGCTAGATTTTCATGTGTGTACTGTCAATAAAAGTGCCCATACGAAAAAGTCTGGAAACCTACTTAATGATCCTCGTATATATATATATATATATATATATAGAGAGAGAGAGAGAAAGAAAAGTGGAGGAGAGGAGAGTGAGAAAAAAACAAGATGGGGAAGTAGGAGGGATGAACAGAATGTTAGAGACCGATCACATTCAATCCCAAAAAACAGTCCCGCTGTTTACTGAGGGAAGGCTGAAGGGATCAAACGTAAAGGTTCTCCAACACTTTTAGATGATGAACCGAAGGTGACCGACTCAGAATACTGAATCGGTCGACATTAAAATCTGCCACGTATTCCCTACAATTAATCGTGTGGTCTGCTATAGAAGACCCGGATGTGTTAACCAGCTGGCCTCTTTTAAGCTCAAGATTCAAAATACGAGCTTGCAAATACTGCTTTGTGTGCATGTCCAACCGTTTAGACGTCCTGTCTATATAGTCATTGCCACAACTACATGTTTATCTATATATAACCGAATTAATATGGTGAGGAGGTAAGGCATCTTGACGCATTGAGACGAATGCAATGCGAGTCTGAAAAATTACTCACACAGCAGCTGAAAAATAAAATTTACCAACTCCCGTATTTGGCAAAGTTCTCACCTCTAGAACCTATACACGGCAAACTTACAAACGGTGCACTTTTTAGCCCGATCAAACTTGTTCAAAACATCATGGACAACGCTATCCAAAACAGACAATGGATACCCATTTTTAGACTAGGTTGACCTGATGAACTCGATTTCATCATCAAGAAAGCACTTGGATGAAATCGTAAGCGTACGATAGACAAGAGTCTTAATTAAATTGATTTTGCGCTGCTGAGGGCAAAATGAATCCCATCTCGTATACAGGCCAGAAAAGGAGGCCTTCTGTATACAGAAGTGAGAAAAGCTGTAGAAGTTTCATGCACAAATACATCTAAAAAGGCGAGTTGATGGTTGGATTCCTTATCCATGGTAAACTTTAAAGAGGAATGCATAGAATTTAATTGTGTGAGAAATGAATCGGCATCTTTCTCATTTGTAAATAAACGGAAAGAGTCGTAAACATAGCGATAATACATAGTGGGGGGGCAGTCTGTTTTAGTTAATAAATTGGCCTCACAAAACCCAACAAAAATATTTGCCAGTGTGGGACCAAGACTTGACCCCATCGCTACTCCGTCAATCAGCCGATACATGGTGTTATTAAAGCTAAACTCGACAGAAGAGGTAGTAAAATTCATTGAATGTTTCAAAACACTCTCTGGAAAGGTAGGTTTAGGAAGCAAACTACGAAATAAGACATCACAACAAATTTCAATAGTTTCTTCAAGGGGAACGTTTGTATAAAGAGAACAAACGTCAAAGGAGCACATAAACATATCAGCTGGGATAAAGTTTCTGATAATCTTAGAAAAAGAAAAAGAATCTTTAATGCAGAAACGACTAAAGTGCTCCAAAACAGGTTGAAGCACTGATGAAAGCCAACTGGCAACTTTAAACCGAACCAAATTTTATAAATTTTGTATCGTCATTAAGGATCAGTAACATTTTGTTGACGTAGTCATCATGATCCAATAATACAACACCAACACCTTTATCAGGTTTAGAAATAACTTAATTATTGTTATTTCGTAAAGATTTGATGACACGGCGATGTTGGTTTCCCCATTTTGGTTCGTCAAACACAACAGACATGCCCGAAAAAGTATGGGCAAGACTTAAGTTTAGCTTTAAAGTCACTGCTTACTAAGTCAGAGCTAGGTTTTAATTTAGCTAGTTCGGAATACAAGACCTCAATGTCAGCGAACACCTTCTCACGGTCCGGCATATGTAAGGGAACACAAAAGTCAAGTCTATGTGCTAAAATGAGTGACTCCAATTCAGATGGTCTGAATGAAGATAAATTAAAAATGACTCCATCAGCTAATGGCTCCTTAATGTGACTAAAACGCTTGTTGATCAAGTATGCCACCTTTGATATTATATGGGCAGTAAGCTTGCAAACACTGTTTTTGTGAATGCGGGACACGAGACGAAGAAAACGAATCCTGTCAATCATAAAAAGGGTCATAACTCTCTGACGTCATAAGGTCTTCAATTGGCATTCTAGAAGCGGAACTTTCTTACAAAAAAGATGTATAGATTTTTCCAAAAAAAATTTCTCAATTTTTAAGCTAGGACAAAGTTTAGCATTTTTATGCTAAATGTAAATTGAGAAGGGCAGATATGATCGTTGATATACTTTTGAAGAAACAGAATTTTAGATTCAGTTGTTCGTAAACGTGCCTTCACTGTTAGAATCTAGTTCAGATTCTTTATAATGCTACCGTCATACCTCTTTTTCAAATATTTAAATAAATTATTGATGGTTAAAAACTTATTAATAGCCAGGAAGACATAAAGATTTCGGGAAACTGTGGGCGTGTTTATTATTAAAAAATGACCGGTTTCGTCTGGCTCTTCTCAAGCTGTTAACGCCAGAAAATTTTTAAAAGGGGGAATGTAATGGAGAAAAGAATGGAGGAGAGGAGAGTGAGAAAAAACAAGAGGGGTATATAAATATATGCATATGTATGTATATGTATGCATATATATATATATATGTATATGTATGCATATATGTATATATATATGTATGCATAAATATATATATATGTATGTATGCATATATATATATATATATGTATGCATATATCTATATATATATATATATATATATGTATATATACTCTGACACCATATATTGGACATTCAGGATTTTAAAAGTCTTTAAAAAAAAATTATCCTTGCTGCTAACTTCAAACTTCACCTGAATATTGTAAATACTACAGATATCCTATATACAAGGAAAAACATGTGGAAATATATACCTTTGGCCTAGATTATTGAAAAATATATCACATGAGTAGCACATGTAAATCTTGATTAAGTAACTAAAATATGACTGAAACAGATTAAAAGTTACAGTTTTGAATTGATTTCTTTTCAAATCATAAATTTGTAAATATCTGCCGTTTTTGTATGTCGCATACTCTGGTATGCGACATACAATGATCGACAATTTAAAAAAGGTTTGTGTATACCTTTAACGAACATTACATTTCTGGCTGCTACAGGTGGAAGTTTTCTCAAAAGTGAAGGCACAGAAACTTTTTCAAGAATTTTGTAGTGTAAAATTGGCCATCATAATCACCGACCGGAATTAAAGAAAATGAACTCATTATAAGTGCCATCAGTCAAAAAGTGGAAGCAACATGGTCCGAATATAGATTCGCCTCAAATATGAGCATCATAAATTAAGTAAACAAGCAGATGAATCTATTTTTCATGTGGTAATTCAAAACCCATTCCCTACCCGAGGAAAAGTCCAGAAGGAGCCGCTAGCAACTAGAACACAAGAGAACAAAGATACAATTTGTCAGCCTTTTGTGTAGGATTGCATTCTCGGACTCATAGGAAAACTTCTCTTTATTCATAACCATTGCAAAAAGTCTGTTTTATTTTGGAGAAAATATTACTTTCTGGTGAGGCAAATCTGAAAGCATTGAGAGAAGCAGTTCAAGATATGTCTAGAGGAAAAAGTGCGCTACCTATTACTCTAAAAATACCATGATCATGATAGTGGAAGTCTTATGAATTGAATGTGTCTTTTTTTTTCTAGTAATAGGTGTGCACTATATTTGATTTATGGAATAATGTATCACGAAATAATGGAGAACTTGCTTCAGTCTTTAAAATATCTCCAACTACGGAGAGGTTGGGTTTTTCAGCATGATAATGACCAGAAATATACTGAAGTGAAAACAAGATGGTTGTTAAAGGCGAAAAAATAAGGGTTTTAGAGTAGCCAAGAAGATTTCTTGACCCAAGTTCCATAGAAAATATATGACAAAAGTTTCAACTTAGAATTCATCAGAGGATTCCACAAAACGTGAGCATTCTTTGGCTGATTTCTCAACAGAAGTGAAAGAAAATTGAAATTAATTTCATGAAGAAACCTGTCTAATAATATTCTAATAATATATATATATATATATATATATATATATATATATATATAGAGAGAGAGAGAGAGAGAGAGAAAGAGAATAATGAAGTAATGATAAAAAGAAGAAAACCAATAAGATTGCCTGTTTTATAATCAATGATAAAATTGCTCGATGTAAGAGAAGAGTTGTTAAAAAGCTAATTTTATCTTTTCCTTCTTAAATCAGTGTCAATTCCTGGTACATTTTGTTCGGTAGTTTTGGTAATATTTGAACAAAAGGATTTTGGAGGATTGTAACCTATCTATTATTCAATATATTTGTAATATTCCCATTAAAATCAACATCATTGTTTAGTTAATAATTGTTATTTTAAAGCTTGTTTACTTCCGACCTATGTAGAAAAACTATTGAGATCGAAACTATATCTACCTTGACAGAAAGGCATAATTCTCTCTGCATTCAGTGCATTTATTCCACAAGTTTCTCCTGGTCGAAGGACCTCTGAAATTCCTCTTTTGATATGTTGTGAAACTACAGCATTGTATTTTAATATCATTCATAGGTTCAAATAGTACTCTTGAAAGAGATTTTTAGTTTAGGTAACACGAAAAATACACTTGTTCTGGTAAATATGAAATGTGCTTGCTAATTCCTGTTCTTCGATAAAACAATTAATTAAAAAAGTATCAAAATACGTATCAAAAAGTATTGAGAAATGGCACTGACTTATCTTGACTCCAATGAAGACGGCGAGGCATCAATACTTTATTATATAATTTGATAAGTCTTTATCAAAATGTTTAATACTAAATTTTAAATGTTCAAGCTTTAGTCTTGATACTATTTGATTCAACCTTATATAAATTTAGATGAGATTAAATGTGAGCGAAAATAGGATGGTATTAATACAGAGATCTTAAAAATATACTCTTATTTACAAGAGTTAAATATGTTACACATATTGATTACACAATGTGATTGGTTGTTTGGGTTTTACGGGATGTCAACTGTTGTAGGTTATTCAACGCCCAATCCTGTTTAAACACACACACACACACACACACACACACACACACACACACATATATATATATATATATATATATATATATGATCTGTAAAGAATAGTTTCTTAGTAATGATTTTTAAGCGGGCCAGAGCTCATTTCTTTCCACACAATTAAATGATTTCAATTTGTTTTTCAACCACTTATAGTTTTATTTACTCGCAGTTAAATGGTTTTAAGTATTGCTCTCTAATACCAATAGTTTAGTTTACACACAGTAAAGTGGTTTTGATATTTAGCATTAGTAATTCTATTCAACATTATTTATTTCCTTACATGCAGTTAAATGATTACAAGTATTGCAGTGAAACAATAATAATTAAATTTAACATCGGTTATTTGTTTGCAAACAATTAAATGGTTTCACTCATAAAAAAAAAGATTAAATATTTCTTTTTGACCCATAGACTTGACCCTAACAGGTACTACCACTCTAGTTCAAAGTAAAAAATGAACAGGCTCTCCTCATTTCACAAAATTACTGCGTGTTTATATATTAATTCACGTATTTTAAAGAGGAATTTACGAAATTTAAGAAAATGTTCTGAGTAAACGGTAAAATATTTTATAACATTTTAACTACTCTGCTTCTGTGAGTCATAAGATAAGCACCCTATACGAATTAATACAGTAAGCTAAATTGGATATTTCAAATTTCAACAGAATTTGTTTTTTAAAATTCTTTATGGAAATTAGATATTCAAATAGATTTAATTTACTGTTTATTTTTGTGTTCCAACGCAGTAAACCTTTAGTCCAGGGAAAATAAAGTAAATATTAACACGAGAAACAAGACAAAGAATGGATGATTTGCTTTATTTCTTGGATTATCATCAGTTTTTACATTCATTTTATGTACATTGAATGTGGAACCACATTTGAGAAAATAATGTGTCACCCTCAGTTAATCAAAGGAAGCTATCGATATCGACCAGGATGTACATCCCCATTACTTCTCCAGGAAAGAAGAGTTTTACATATCACAAGTAGCACCAAATGTCCGAGATAAGCAACATTTGCACAATTTGCACGAACTTGCAAGCGTTACTCTTTGGAATCGGCCTTCGAGTAAATGCAACAAGGTTCACTTTAACTGTTTTCCCGCCCCCTATGCAATGGAACAAATTAAATACTCCATTGTTTTAGATTCAGATTTGTTTTTCTAGACTGGTTACAAACGACGATAGAATTATGGACTAGACAGTATAGATCGAGCTTAGTTCGATTTTAGGTTTTGACATTTTCATTACCATCCTTATCTGTTTCCATTTTCTGCTCTGGCTAAAGTAATATCAGAATACAACAAATAAGCAGAACATTTATTATAAAAGGCACTCTATCTTTAGTCAGTAATTTCTTTGGAAAGCTGCATGGATGGTAGTAAGAAACTAGATTATATCATAACGATGTAAATATCACCCTCGACATTTTTAAACGTTACCTTGAAATATTGCTATTTAAGAATAGTAGCATGAGTTGAGAATTGAGTCGTTAGTTCTAGCAATGTCGCATTGTCTGATGTGCAAATATGACGGCTACCTGGGATGCAATATTTTTGCGCACGCGCATACACACACACACACACACACACACACACACACACACGCACACGCACACAACATATATATATATATATATATATATATATATATATATATATATATATATGTGTGTGTGTGTGTGTGTATTGCATTGTTGTTTTTTAAGGTTAGTCGTTGGCACGTGTCTTAGTTTTGATGAATGTGGCATCCAGAGGGCGCAAACGGGCAGTTAATGTGTCATTCGAATGATCGGACACACGTTGGCCCGTGTCAAATGGAAATGGCTGGCAAGACATCTATAACCCATATTACTCCTATTAGTCAGAATTACGCATCAGGAGACACGTATTTGCTAAGGGTAAATGTCAAAGAACTTCACACCTCTTTCTCAATTTCCCTATCATGTTTTCATCATCCACTCTATTTTTCCAGGATTTCCCTATTGTCTCTCAATACGTTGTGTGTGTTCTGTCAATAAAATTTACAATCATTATTAGATTTATGATGTTGATCCTGATTAATCGAAGGGTTGTTGCTGTTTCTGTTAGTCTTTCCTTCGTTGCTATGTATATTTTTGCATGAAAATACGTTTGCTATAGGGCAAATAGCAACATGCCACCAAATAATTCTGTTGGATTTCTATAGATCCTTGCACACTTATTTTTGAAAGCATGTTTACCAGAGTTATCAGGAAATATTTTAGTATTGCTTCCAATGGATAAAGGCGTATTTTTAAAAATATTTTAGATTCCAGAATGCAACTAAATGTAGCACAATATTATCTAAATCAATATACCGATTGTAACAAATGTATTCTATGCTAAAAACATGTTATGCGTTGAGTTTTATATACGTTCACTTGATTGCTTAGAAGTTCCAACCTAACAGAATTACAAACCTTTGAACTTATTTACGCGATATCATGGCATGCGTGATATTTTATTATTCATCGTAAACACTATATTTCAGGTTCAGGTTAAGGGAGATTACAAATGATTCTCACCATAAAAGCTTTAAAAAAATGGAATGATGAATAAAAATATATCAGTGCTTTGGAAGGAAGTTTCAATGTTCCTATGTTCAATAATTTGGCGCTAAATTTAAGCCAAGATAAAGAATATCTGAGTGCCACCAATTCAAAGCCTTGATACATTCATGTCAAGTAAATCAAGACTCATCTTAGAATGATTTTGAATTCTTTGAATTAATTGTAGAATCAATGAAAAAGGAATACTGAGTTATTAAGGTTGGAAGACTTTTTAATTTATCATTTTTTTTACTCTTTGCATGTTTTTTTTTCACCATCTAATGCTGGTGAGCTTTCATTGGAAACATTGCAAGTCTCCCTAGGTTTCCAGGACTTTTCCAGAACCTTCTGATTTCAAACTGTTCCACCCCCTTTCCAAGCATTTGTAGATTGTCTCAAGCGCACCAACTACTATTGGTAATACAGTCACCAGCATCTTCCATTTTTTAATTTAGATCTCTGGCAAAGTCCTATTATTTGTTTGTCTATCATTTTGCTTTTTTTATTTTCACTTTATGGTCCAATCGAAGGAAAAATCCCCTCAACAACTAGTTACCTTTTTTGCCTAATAAATTCTAAATCTGGCCTTTTGGCCGTGATTAGGGGATCCATTTCTTCATCGAAATCCTAAAGAATTTTATGCCTCATTTTTCTTGAACAGATTCTAGTTTGTGCATGTACTTTTTGCTAATATGTTTAAACTTTAATGTCTTGCACAATTCCCAGTAGATCTCCTTCCCACTCAGTCGTATCTAGTATTATACTCATTTTGCGTTAGTTAGCTACACTTGCTTATTATATGATCAATGATTTCGTCTCTATCACCATATTATCTACATTTACTAATCTATTATTTATAATCGATTTTTGCTTTAACATAATTAGTCCTCATGGCGTTGTTTTGTGCTCCAATTAAAAAGATTCATTTTCTTTCTTGACATTTCCCTTTTGCTACCATTTCCACGTCTTCCCATGAGAAATTAAGCAAGTTTGTTGTTTGAAATATTGATTACGGTTTTTTATTCTCATTTCACTTTCCTTTTTTTATTTTTATTTAACTCACGTTGTCGCTGCTGCAATACGCTGCTCCGATTAATCTTTCTTTGTTCTTATTAATATAGTCCTGAGAACTTATATAGAAGAATCTATGCAATCCTCAAAACGAGTCCTCTTCTTCAAAGTGAGCTCCTTTCCTCCTTCTATTCTTGACACAAACAGTTTGCCTATAACATCTCTTCGATGTAACATCTTTTGCAAAGTCAATAATATTCTTTTGAATATTTGTCTGAGTTATTTCTTTGTCCATTTTAAGAAAGGTCCCGAGTACCGAGTATTTTACAAAGTTTTTATCCCTTTAATGAGATTTCTGCTGCAAAGATTGGTTTTGAGAAACTTTCTTGTTCTTTAGAGGTATCCTTTTCTTATTTTTTGCCTTCATATACGTTTGTTTGATGGTCTTTACTTTCAATACTCCTTAGAACTTTTCGTTCTTTCCAAGTGTTCAAATACTTTCCTAATTTAGCAGTTCTGTTCCTTCCACTGTTTCTCTTCTCTAACCTTTCAATATCAACATGGCACATTTTTCAATGCCAAATTCCATTCTTATATGCTGGCTGTATTTTATTAGGGTTTGTATCAAAATCTCCAACTCTTTTTCTTTTTTCCAATACTTATATATCATCCATATACATCAGAGGATTAGCCTTTCCTTGTGATATTGTAATTTTGAAGCTCCACTGTACGTTTTCTAAGTACGTGATTGAGTGACATCATCACCATAACAAATATCAGCGGTGAGAATAATTGTCAGGTCGGATTTTTATCCAGGCTAGGATTTGACCTCTTGTTGAAAATTCCACCAAAGAGTTTTCCATGGAATTTCTAACGAATTTATCATTTTCTTTGATATTTTGAACATTTTCAAACACGAGTTATCCACGTTTGCTGGACAATACCATTGGTCTTCACATCGTCAATCACACCATGCCTACCTTTTTCCCGTCTCGTGTCTGTTTCTTTGACAATATGCCGGTGTGTATATAGTTAGTCATTTGTTCTTCTTATTCTCCTGTAGCATTCATTTTGTTCTTTCGGAAATAGTCCTTAGCATACAAGCAAAAATAGATTTCTTCTCTTTTCTCTGTGGTCAGAATTTTCTCTATTTTATATTAGCACCTTATCGGACTAAAGTTGCTGGGGATAGTCCCTTTATTGAGATAATTGGGAATCATGGTAGTTTTCTTTTTCGGCATCTATATGAGTGTACTTGTTTCTTGTAGGCATTTACTCAGTTGCAGGACCAATCTGTCCTGGATGAACGTGAGTTTTTAAAAAGCAAAATCCATGTATACCCTCGTAGCCTGATGTTTTCCAATTTGGTATTTTCTTCAGTGTTGCTCTTAGCGAGTCCAACCAATTTTCTTTCATTATTTTGGAAGGTCATTTTTTTTTGTATTACTTGATTCTATCCCGGTATCTTCTGAGTTTCTCTTCTTTCACCTAGATGGTTGCTTAATTTCTGTTATTGTCATTTATTAGGAACTTATTTAAATTGTATCCTTTTGTATATTTTGTTTTTGTGAATTAAATTTCGCTTGTTTTCGCAGTGACTTTATTTGTCCTTTCAGACTCCTTTTCTAACCAGCTTTTGTATTTCTATTCTGGCTCCTTTGGGATATATAAGTTTTGTCATTGACTTGTTTTGCTCCGGCATAAATTAATTTATTTAGTTCAATGATGTTTTGCCTTGATTACCAAATCACTGTTATTTTATTCCTTTGAGCGTTTTTCACACTAGCATCAGCTGATGGTCTTTCATTGGAGTTTGAGTGACAGCAAGTCACCTCAAGTCTTCAAGACTTCTCAGTATTTTGTCCGATCTTAAGAGTGGTATCGTTTGAATGGAATCTATTCGTATTCTTATTTCCAAGTCTTCCAGTCCTTTGCTAATCCTTTAGTGACTGTACCGAGGGCAACGAATTCAATTGGTATCAATGTCACAATTATGTTCCATTTTTTTCACTTCCCAAACAGGGCCGAGATAGTCATCGCTCTTTTCGTTTTCCTTCAATTTCACTCTGCTGGGACGGGAAAGTTCAGAATGGCATTATTCTTCGCTGCTGTCAAGAGGGATTCAGTTTCTCTTTTTAGGTTTCATGACCAAGTTTTCTCGTATGAGATCTTGTTTGTTTGTTCCTTGTAGTATCCATAAAGTTGTTTTCCTTCCCATTTTGTTTTCCGGTTATTTCTGTTTTGTTGATGCTTGTGTTGTCTGAATTGTTTCTGATGGCTGTGATTAGTCTTCTTTCACCCTAGTTTATTTAATCTTTGATTCGTTGTATCAATGTATCAACGCACTTTTGAATGCTGCTAAGTCCTCTTCCTTCTTTTCTTGGCACAAACAGGATGTCAGTGTCATCTCTGGGATGTAAGGCCTTATGCATTGTCATGAATGTTGTTGTTCCTAGGTCCAATTCTTTTAGTTCTTCTTTGTCCACTTAAAAATAGTATCCCTTTGTTGAGATTTCTGCTGTGTTGTTTTGTTTTGAGTAGTTTTCTCGTTCTCCTGAGGGATTTTTTTCTTCATTTCCACTTGTTTGGTGATGTCCACTTCCAATATTCCCAAGTATGTGTAAGTATTTTTTCTTCCAGCGTTATGATTTTGTATTGATTCGGTAGTTCGATTCCTTCAGTCATTTGTCCTTTTTCGCTTTTCATTACTAGCATGACACATTTTTCTATGCCAAATTCCATCCCTATATTTTGCTGTATTTCCTCACTGCCTGCATTAGGGTTTCCATTTTTTTTTTCATTTTTTACAAACATTTTGATGTTTTTTAATAGGTGATTCTTGTTGAACTTAGGGGCTTATACGGAAATTCGAACCACGTACTTTATTTGATCCGTGGGGGCCGCTTGGCCTGATTCCGTTAATCATTACCAGGTACAAGTGTTAAGTATTCCTGTATTGTTGCTCGCATGCAGTCAGGATTGAACCAGAAACCTCCAGATAAATGTCACTCAGAAGCTTAGGGAACCAACACCTCAAACCGTTACGCTATATATACTGCTGGAAACATCTGACGAAGACCGGAGTACACATCGGTTGAAACGTTGTGAATATCACAATAAAAACAATAGTCCAAAAACCCTGAATGATAAAAATCAAGCTTCATCTCAGAAATTTTGACAGTTAATCTGATGTCGTACATGTACATATGTTGGTAGATTTTTCCTGCCATTCATTAAGTTTATAACTGCCTAAGCTGTTACTAAGTATGTGATTGAGTGTCATCATTACTATTACAAATATTAATAGTGATTATGTATCTCCCTGGAATATGCCCTTCTGGATTCCCCCCCTCAGTTCAGCTTTTTCCTCCAGCTGTAAGTTCAACTCTCCAGTTTTACTTGGTATTTTCGATAAACTCTTGAACTTCACTGCATATCTTGTACATTTTTTAACAGTTCATTATCTAGCTCTGCGGGACCATATCGTATGCTTTTATAGCTAATCCATGACTAGATATTTCCGTCCCATTTTGTTGCCTTGGAGGATGTGTTGATCAATGAATAGTAGTTCTTTTCCTCTGGTCCTTTTTGTTCCTTGGGGAAAAGTCCGCAGCTTTTTGGTGAATCGTAAATCTCTTCCCTATATTGTGTCATTAGTATTTCCTCATCATGGTGTTGTGGCCCCGGAAAGGGTAACTAATGAAAACGCAAACATGGATATTAGATAACAGATTATATTACACAAGAAAGATTGAGTTACATAGAAAAGGTAAGAAGTCTCGTATTGTTCGGATAACACCGATATTGATCTGCCTTCAGGCAGCGAAATCTCTAGTACTATTAACGGTGAGAAGAGCCCATTATGTTAAGATAGGTAAGGCTCCCACAACACTCCTCCCCCCAAGCCTTTTACTTCGTAAAAGTGGTGTTGATATTTCTTTTTGGGTCGATCATCAACGGGTCGGGGAATTTCCTTTTCCTCCCTGACCGACGTATTTCAGGTGTTGGTTGGGGAGGATCTCAATCGAACATGTCGAAAATGGTGTCAATTGACTCTTCTTCTGTTTGTGGTACGTCGTTGGAGTCGTTCAAACGGCATTTCTGTAACTGGTTCTGGTGTCTCTTATGTGTGTATTTGGGTCCTTCTACAATGTACACCATATCATCAATTCTTTTTTTAATTATTCCACGTTCCCAACAGAATGTGTTTTTTTGATATTTTTTAAAATACATTTTTTCTCCCGGGTTGAACCTTTTTTATAGGCGCTAATGTGGTCTTTCGTAGCTTATTTTGTTTCGGGGGTAGCTTATCGAAGACGGGTCTTATCTTTCTGGCAAACATCGTCTCGGCTGGTGAGACTGCCAGTGGTGTGTTGGGATTGGGTGTGATTCTATATACCTGCAGAAATCTGTAGTGCCTTGTCCGTCGGGGTACCTGATGCTTTTTTGAGTGCTTGCTTTAACGTGTCTACAAAACGTTCAGCCTGACCGTTTGATCTCGGGTGATATTGCGGTGTGGTTTTGTGTTTTATTTGGAAGATTTCGCAGAACTCCTTGAATTCGACTAATGTGAATTGGCTTCCGTTGTTTCTGACCGCACAATCTACTACACCGAACCGCGCAAACAGTTCATGTAGGAACCCAATAGTTGTCCCCGTAGTAGGTCTTCTGCATCTGAGAATCTCAGGCCATTTAGGGTAACTATCCACAACAATTAGGTAGTAGAAATCTTCCAGGGGACCCGCAAAATCAACATGTATCCTCGACGAAGGTTGTTCTATTTTTGGCCAAGGTTTGAAAGTAGTGGGAGTGCTTTTGCTGCTAAGGCACAGCCTTTACATTTTTCGATCATATCCGTAACGTCGTTATCCATCTTCGGCCAATAAACATAGCTTCTCATGAGACTTTTCATTCTATTTATTCCTGGGTGTCCAGTGTGGAAATCTCTTAAA
Organism: Sepioteuthis lessoniana; assembly: GCA_963585895.1. Lineage (NCBI taxonomy): Eukaryota > Metazoa > Mollusca > Cephalopoda > Myopsida > Loliginidae > Sepioteuthis > Sepioteuthis lessoniana. Next base: position 92,467,926 of record OY757905.1, read on the forward strand.
GTTCTGTTTTGCAATTTCTTTGGTATTACGACCCTTTCACTATATAGGAGGGCGTTGTCACATAGTGAAAATAGTGAAAATACTAATGGTACTTTTTAATTTTTTCTGCTGTGATTTTTTGTTTAATATTGGTAATAAAGTCGTCGTTCATTTCTTTGCTTTTTATCTCGAGTAGCGTCACAGACAGTTCTTTCATGGTGTTGGCTATCATGTTTTTAATTTTACAGTCTGTTCGTAAGGCTGCTATTATTGTGTCCTCGAAGGGTTCACTATACTTCGGTACCAACCTTGATAGTCCATCTGCGTGGCTAATCTGTTTTGACGGGAGGTATTCGATTTTAAAATTGTAGTTCAGTAAAAGCGTTCCTCATCTCAGTAGCCTATTGGCAGTATAAATTGGTAGACCCTTTTTTGATCCGAAAATGGTTATTAGGGGCTTGTGGTCTGTTTGTAGAGTAAAGAATCTGCCATGGAAGTATCGGTGAAATTTTGTCACAGCAAATATTATTCCCAAGGCCTCCTTTTCAATCTGGGAATAATGCTTTTCGGTCGCAAGAAGGGGTCTAGATGCGTGGACTATTGGGCTTTTTGTCCCATCGGGGATTTTATGTAGGATAAACGCACCAACCCCATATGAGTTGGCATCGCTTGCGACAATAATCTCCAGTTTGGGGTCATAGTGCGTGAGAAAAAGATCAGATGTTAATGCCTTTTAAATATTCAAATGTTGTTTGACATTCGGGCGTCCATCTCCAGTTCGTTTAGCGAGGCGCGGAGATCGTGCAAATTTTTTTATGAAACTTTGGTAGTAAATTGCAAGTCCAAGGAAGCTCTGTAATGTCGTAACATTATCAGGGACGGGTATATCCTTGATAGCTGTAGCCCTTTCGGGGTCGGGACGTCTCCTGTCTTTGTCCCAGGTATTTGATCTTGTTCATACAGAAATCGCATTTTGCTTCCTTTACCTTGAACTCAAATTGCCGTATTTGTGCGAAAACCTTGTTTAGATGTTCTCTGTGTAGCTCCTTCGTTTTACTACTAATTACAATATCATCATGATAAGCAAAAGTGAAGTGATGGCGTCCATCACCTGTTGAAAGATAGCCGGTGCGACTTTTATTCCAAGAACTAGTGTGTCAAATTTGTACACCCCCTCTGTGTGTGTTAATACACAGTAGTTTAGAGCTTTTTTCTTCTACTGGAATCTGGAGGTAGGCCTCACTTAAGTCACTTTTAGAAAATACTTTTCCTCTGTTTAATTTATCATAAACCTCTTCTGGGCATGGGAGTTGATAGTGGTAATCCTTGAGTGCAGCGTTCAATCATGTAGAAAAATCTGCGCAAACCCGGATTTCCTTAGATTTTTTTCTTATATTTACCGTTGGAGCAGCCCATTCGCTGAATTCCACTTTCGATAATATGCCCATATTCCCTAATCGGTCTAGCTCTTTATTTATTTCTTCGCTCGCGGCGAACGGTACGTTTTGCTTCTTTCTAAAAATGGGGCATGTATTGTCCTAAGTTTTGCCTAAATTTCAGTACATTTGCCAAGACCAGCTGAAAATACTTCGGAGAAACTACCTTTTATTCCATCTTCATTTTTTCAGCTTCGGCCGTAACGCATTCTACTTTTTGGCAAAACGTATTGACTGGTTGATCCCAGAGATTAAATTTCTGAAACCAATCCGACCCAAACAAATTTTCTGTGTTTTTCAGTTCGAAGACTAGATTTTTTGGTTATACCATTTAGTGATACTGGGATAATTATTTCGCATTCAAATTTTATTTTGTCTCCGGTTACCGTTCGCACCGTCTTGCTTGTTATCTTTATTATTGGCCTATTTAATTTTCTCCAAGTTTGTAAGTTTATTATAGATAAATCAGAGCCAGACTCTAACTGAAATCTTACCGACTTATTTAGTACTTTTACAGTTATGTATTTACGGACGACTTTGTCTGACTTGTCCTCGCTTTTTGTATGTCTGACTCTGTTTTATGATTATTTTTCTGTTTCTACACTGTGAGCCCTTATGTCCGAATTTATCGCAGTTTTGACATTTTTTTGTACGATAGGGACAGTCCTTGGCCCAATGTAATTTTCCCCAGCGGTAGCAAGCGCTGGGTGTTTTTATTCATTTTTATTTTCACTGGACTGCCTGAATTGAAATTTTGGATAATCATATTTTTTTCTCTCTTTTACCGGAGAGTATGATTGGGATCTATGCTTGACTTTCCTTATGTAAGCAACACCTGACACCTCGATATTTTTTGAGTCTTTTCTGGCACTCACTATCCTCTGACTATCCAGTTTTTGAAGTGTGAGATCGGGTTCATTCTCTAATTTCGACAAAACTCTGCGTCTGATTTCCGCGTCTTTTGCTGACACTAGGCATTGTGTGAATATCAGACATTTGAAGTTATCAACTGACAATTCGCCAAGTTTAAAATCGTCGTAGTTTTTATTGACGACCGAGGCAAACCCTAAATAATCATCACTGTCCCTTTTTGTTAAGTTGAGACATTTCCATCTTTTGTGGAATAGAGACGTTTTGGAGCTGAATAATTCTGACAGTAATTTAACTGTTTCTAAAAAGCCAAGTTCGCAAATTTTTTTTTTGTAAGATATGATCTACGAACTTGTTGTGTTCCACAATTCCTAGATTTCGTAGAAGTAGCTGGACTTTTTTTTGCATCAGTCCATTCGGCACAGTCGGTAATGTAGATATCTTCATATCGTCTGTAATATGCCTCATAGGTGTTATCCTCATCTGGTGCGTAGAAAAATGTTTCGAGTGCGTTCCACACTGCATTTTGAGTGAAAATAGTTGTACGATCTGTAGGCTTGTAATTACTTAGACTTTTAAAAAAGCGCTTCTTGTTTTTGTAGTTCCTCGTTTTTTAAGATTCTTTCTTTGTTTTCTTTCTGAATTTGTTTTTGTTTTTCCTCGTTCTTTAAGATTCTTTTCTCGTTTTCTTTCTGAAGTTGAAGGAGGTCTTCCTCATTTTTTTTTGAGACTCCATTTGAAACTTCATCATTTGTACAAACATTTCTTTAAGGTCTCCCATTTTTTTAGACTTTAAAGAAAATTTCTATCAAAAAAAAATATTTTTTTTTTGTCTGGAGTCGGGGGGAGTTTTTTTTTTCTCCCGTAAATATCGCCAGAAATCAAGAATAAATACTCTGTGTCTCTGTGTGTGTGTGTGTGCGTTTTGTACAACACAAACTGTAAGCGCCGAATTAAATTTTTCTCTCTGAAGTGGGAATAAAGAAAAATATGAAAATCACTTTTTGATTACGTGACAATCTTACTTACTAACTTTTTTTTATATGTTCGCTATCCGACACACTCCGTCGTTTGTACAATTTGATACCTTGTAGTTGTTTAACAAACATCTTGTTCGGTTCGTTGTATGCTGGAACTTTGTTGTAGATTCTTTAACAACTTGTAGTTGGGTATCTCTTTGTTGTTGCGATGTATCTTCGCCAGTATGTTGTGCTATTAACCTCTTTTGCTTGTTGGAGAATCCCTTTTTTCGTTCGAATTCCTCGTCGTCAGTATGTTGTGGTCCCGGAAAGGGTAACTAATGAAAACACAAACACAGATATTAGATAACAGATTATATTACACAAGAAATATAGAGTTGCATAGAAAAGGTAAGAAGTCTCCTACTGTTCGGATAATATCGATATTGATGTGCCTTTAGGCAGCGAAATCTCTAGTACTGATAACGGTGAGAAGAGTCCATTATGGTAAGATGGGTAAGGCTCCCACAACACATGGGTGGGGCCATTATCGGTCTGTAGTGGTTGGATTAGCTCCTTTTTGGGGGTCTTTGTTATATCAGGGTGGTCTTTTTTTTTGTTATCTATTCGCGTATACCACCTTCTTGTAGGCATCTGTTCATTTCGAGAGCCAGTCAATCATGGATGAAAGTGAATTTTACAACCAGTATCCCAGTATGGCATCATTCCTATTCAGTATTTTTTAATGTTGCTCTGATTAAGTCGAGGAGTAATTTTCCTCTATTATTATTATTATTAATATTCCTCTCAAGTTTTTCACACCAGTGTTTGCTGATGGTCTTTCACTAGAGTCTAAGTGACACCCAGTCTCCTCACTTCTCCAGGTCTCTTCTCTATATCCTGACCCACTTCAATATTATTATTATCATTTTTTACTCATTAATGTTTATGCATAAACTGGTGGTCTTCACTGGAGTTTGACTGAAAGCAAGTTTCATCAAGTCTCCACGACTCTTGCCGTTCTCAATAATGCCGTAGGTTTGATGATTTCCACACGTCCGCAAACTTCCAACTCCTCCACTCCCTTTAATAATCCCTTAGTTACAGTACCAAAAGCACCAATCACAATTGGTATTATTGTCACCATCATGTTCCATAGTTTTTTCAATTCCCTAGCAAAGTCCAGGTACTTCAGTTTTATTTTGTGGTCAGCCGAGACAGCAAAGTCAACAGTTTTGCAAGTTCTCTTTTTTTGTTGATTATTATTAGGTTTGGTCTTCAGGCCGAGATTCGGTGATCTATTTGTAAGTCAAAACCCCATAGGAGTTTATGTGTATCATTTTCTTGGACATATGTTGGGTTGCGCATATACCATTTGTTCATATGGTCAAATTTAAATTTCTTGCACACCTCCCAGTGTATCACCTTGCCCACGCAGTTGTGTCTAGTCTTATACTCCTTCTGTCCGAATTTGCTGCATTCGCTAATTATGAGATTGATGTTTTCATCTCTGTCACCGCATAGCCTACATTTGCTATTTTGTTGCATCTTATCTATTCTCGCTTTGATACGATTGGTTATTACGGCGTTGTTTTTTGCTGCTATTAGGAGAGATTCTGCTTCTCTTTAACAGTTTCTTTTTCTTAGGTCCAGGTCTAGTCGTTTAAAACACACATAGAGTTGTTTTTCTATCCATTTTTGTTTTCTAGTTGTCATTCTGTTGTCCATCTTGTTGTCAGTATCATTTCTGATGGCTGTAATCAGTCCTCCTTCGTGTTTTTCTATGTAGTCCTCGAGGCTTTGTATCCATGTGTTAACGCTGTCTCTACTGCTGACAAGTCCTCTTCTTCCCTCTTTTCTTGATACGTATCGTCTGTGAACGTCGTCTCTGGGATGTCATGCCTTATGTATGGTCATTATTTATCTTGATCTTTGATCCATTTTTTAAAGTTCATCTTTGGTCCACCTCAGAAATGGTCCCGAATAACTAACAAGGGGTACAGCCCAGGTATTAATTCCTTTGATAAGGTTTCTGCTAGAGAGTATTGTCTCGAGTAGTTTTCTAGTTCTCCTGAGATATTCTATTTGAATTTTGTCTTTCATCTCTACTTATTTCATGGTGTCAGCCTCCAAATTTACCAAGTATTAGTAGGTTTCCTCTTTTCCGAGTGTTCTAATCTTCTCTTGATTTGGTAGTTCGATTCCCTCAGTTATATGTCGTTTTCCACTTTTCATTACAATTATGGCACATTTTTCAATGCCGAATTCCATTACTTAGTCCTTACTGTATATTCTACCTGCGTGTATTAGAGGTTCCAATTCTTTTTCATATTTTGCAAATAATTTGATGACGTCCATGTACATTACAGTGTATTACAAAAGTGAGTACACCCCTCACATTTCTGTAGATATTTAAGTATATTTCTTCATGGGATAGCACTGACAAAATGACACTTTGACACAATGAAAAGTAGTCTATGTGCAGCTTATATAACAGAGTTAATTTATTTTCCCCTCAAAATAACTAAAAATATATCAATTAAGAGCTAAACCCGTGCCAAGAAAAGGGAGTACACCCCTTGGGGAAAGTTGTCAATATTAACAGACACCATGTCAACTGTCAATATTTTGTGTGGCCACCATCATTATCCAGTTATGCCTTTACTCACCTGGGCATGGAGTTTACCAGAGTTTCACAGGTAGCCACTGGCATGCTCTTCCACGCCTCCATGACGACGTCTCACCTCCATCATCCACTTGACGATCCCCCAAAAGTGTTCTATTGGGTTCAAGTCTGGAGACATGCTTTGCCAGTCCATCATCTTTACCCTCAACCTCTTCAGTAAACCAGTGGTCGTCTTGGAGGTGTGTTTGGGGTCATTGTCATGCTGGAACACTGCCCTGTTACCCAGTTTCTGGAGGGAGGGGATCATGCTCTGCTGCAGTATTTCACAGTATATGTTGGAGTTCACATTTTCCTCAATGAAATGTAACTCTCCAACACCTGCAGGATTTCTTGTGTATCGTCTTCAGAAGAGGCTTCCTCCTGGGGTGACAGCCATGCACACCAATTTGATGTAGAGTGCGGCGTATGGTCTGAGCTCTAACAGGCTGAGCCCCCACTTCTTTAAATCTCTGCTGCAATGCTGACAGCACTCCAACACGGATCTTTCAAAGAAAGCATTTAGATGTGACGCTCAGCACGTGCGCTCAGTTTCTTTGGACGACCTATCCAATGCCTGTTCTGAGTGGACCCCGCACTTTTACAACGCTGGATGATCTTAGCCACAGTACTGCAGCTCAGTTTCAGGATTTTGGCAATCTTCTTGTAGCCTTGGCCATCTTCATGTTGCTCAACAATACGTCTTTTAAGATCATCAGAGAGTTCTTTGCCATATGGTGCCATGTTGGAACTTTCATTGACCAGTATGAGAGAGTGTGAGAGCTGCACTACAAATGTGAATATACCTGCTCCCTTTGCACACATTGGCCAAGTAACACTAAGGAGTTACATGATATTTTGGAGGGAAAATGACAAACAGTACTCAATTTAGACATTTAAGTTTCTTAGGGGTGTACTCACTTTTGTTGGTAGGGCTTTGGCTTTTAATGGGTTTTTTTTTAGTTATTTTGAGGGGAAAATAAATTAACTCTGTTATATAAGCTGCACACAGACTACTTTTCATTGTGTCAAAGTGTCATTTTGTCAGTGTTGTCCCATGAAGAGATATACTTAAATATCTGCAGAAATATGAGGGGTGTATTCACTTTTGTGATACACTGTAGGTGTTTGTATCCAGTTGTGCATTTTCTGAGTAAGTGGATAAGTGGCATCATGGCAATTATGAGTAGTAACGGGGATAGAGCGTCTAGAAAAATTCCTCTTTGGATCTTTATTTCAGCTAATCTTCTTCCTCCTGCTGTCAATTCCACTCTCCAGGTTTTCATGGTTTTGTCGATAAAGTTTTTTATGACTTCATGTGATATTTTGTACATTTTGAGGCAGTTTATTATCCAGTATTGCGGAATCATAGCATATGCCTTTTTGAAATCAATTCAGGCCATTGCTAGATTTTTCCGTCTGGTGGTGCTCTCATTTAGAATGTGATGGTCTATGTAAAGTAACCCTGTTGTGCCTCTGGATCCTCTGTGACATCCTTTCTGTTCCACAGAGAACAATCCACGGCTTTTCAGTGAGTAGTACATCTCTTCCCTTATTTTCCACATCATCGGTAAACAAGTTATGGTTTGTAATTGTTTACAGATGTTCTTTTGCTTGGGTCCTTTTGGATCAACGTGGTCCTTCCTTTTGTCATCCATTCGGGCATTGTGCTCTTAGTAGACATTTGTTCACTTTTACCACTAGTCTGTCGTGAATGGAGGTGAATATCTTGAACCAGAAACCATGTATTCCATCATGGCCTGGTGTTTTCCAGTTTGATATTTTTTGTGTCATTTTGAGAAAATCGATGTGAATTTCTTCTTTCAGACCTTCTTCGAATCCTTCTAGTTCTCTTGTCATATTGTTTATCCATTCAGCTTTTTCGTTATTTTTGTTGGTTGACATATTTTAGCATAAAATCGTTCGTTTTTTTTTGCATCCGGTTGTTGGTATATTTTCGTGTCATCTTCTCCTAGTTGTTAATAGAATTTTCTTTCTTTGTTTGGAATGTCCTGTTTTGTCTGTATTGTTTTATCCTTTGTCGATATCACTTTAATTTTCCTTCTTTCACCAGTACTTTCTGGTTTATTTCCATAAGTTGTATTGTTATTTTTTCAAGTATTGCCTTTTCCTTTTTGGTTATACATATTCCAACGTCTTTCCTATGTTTTATCATTTTGGCCTCTTTTCGTCGATTTTATTATGTGCGTTTTCAGTCGAAATTCCTATCCAGGTTTTGATTTTTCTTTCGTGCTTTTTGAGGGGATCCCAATTTTCCCGCAAACTAATTTCGCTCTGGTATAGATTAGTTCATTTAATTCGCTTATATTATTCGTTGATATATGTCAGTACTTGATTCACTTCATTCGTCTTCGCCTTAACTGTTCTCCATTCTATGTTTCTTAATGATGGTAAGGTAGTTTTTAACTTTTCATAATTCTCTTTAATTTTTCTAGATATAACTTTGGTCCTAGTGTTTGTTCTGGGATGTTTGTTTGTGCAGTGTTTAGTTTTATGGAGTTTCCATTTTCTGAAGTCGGTGGTTCATTTCGGTTGGGCTGTTTTTGTTTGTTAATATTTGATGTGTCGGGTACTGTATTATCACTTTGATAATTTATTTTCTGGTGTATTTCTATTATTTCAACGTCATAAAACCATCCTTTCTTTATTATTGTTCTAACTTGATCAGCAAGTCTTTGATTAGTTGTCTTAAAATTAGAACATTGTTGCCAGGTCTCTATCATTCTTTTCCTAAACCTCTTTGTGGTGTGTTGCTTCTAACATAGCCGTGTTGTGCAAGTTGGTTTTCTTCCCTCGTCCATGCTTTCCGTTTACGTCTCTGGTTGGTGTGGTTCCTTAAATCTTCATTCGTGTACCTGAAAAAAGAACAGCCAAAATTTGTAGAATGACGTCGGATCACCATGTTGGCTATCAGAAGAGCAACTGTCGATCATGACACCCAAGGCTGTTGCCTATGTCCCACGTTGTTTTATATTAAAATTTGACATTTTTATCATGGGTGGTATATTGTGGCTATATATTGTAATAGATGAGCAATAGAGAAAATGAGGCGTTAAATTAAACAAATCTATTTCGTTATTTCGAAATAGTTTAGCCGAAAACAATTTTGGGAATTAACAAGTCTTCATTTCAATACAACCATTAACCAAAATATTTTATGAAAAACGAAAACTCAATGTTTTAAATAAAAGAAAAATTTGACAGACCAAATTTCTTTGAAGATCATGCACAGCAAAAGATTCGTTCGGTTATGCTGGTTCAAGCCTTCATATAGTTTTGGAGTGACAGCTTGTCTCTTGGACCAAATTGATCTTTTTATTCCTCTAATACTGCAACCAATTGGCTCTTTGCCAGCTTGTCTGGGAGCCATCTAAGCGGCACCTACGATTAGATCGTTCTTTACTTCTTGTTAATGAAAACTAACTTTGTCTTTGGGCCAACAGAATTTGTATACGTTTCATCTTCAAGAATATCCTCTGGTTTGTTTAGCCATTTGTTAGTATGGTGAAATTTTAATGTCTTGCACAATTACAAGTAGACCTCCTTCTTCACCCAGTCGTGATTTTTTTTACTATTCCTCTTATACTAGTTAGATGCACTTACATATAATGTGATTAACTGTTTCATCTCTATCACAACATAGCCTACTCTTGATCCTGTGTAGAATCAATTTGCTTTCATTTTCTGTGGCCCTTGTTAAAGATTTATCTTTTATCTTTTAGTTCCTTTTCGGAACTACGTCCAGACATTCTCATGCCCAATATCATTTGTGAGTCCTTTAAAGTAGTCATTTCGTGTTTTTCATACCATTTTGTCAAGTTTTTTTCAATTATTGCGATTTTATTGCCATAGCCGGCTACTTATATCTATCTCTCTTTTCTCTTGTTTGTATTTTCTTCGACGCTCCGAGTATATCGATGTCTTCTCTTAAGTGTACAGTCCCGTACTTAGTTATCAATTTCCATTTTTCTGAGGTCGCCTACTGTCCAGTTCAAGAAGTATCCAGAATATCTCACACTGAAGACATCCCCGATGGGACTTTGACATACCAGCAGATCACCCAATCTCGGTCAGAAGACCAAACCTTATAATAATCAACAACAACAAAAAAAGACCTTGCAAAATTGTCGACTTTGCTGTCCCAGCTGACCACAGAATTGAAGTAAAAGAATGTGAATAGAAGGATAAGTACCTTGCGAGAGAATTGAAGAAACTATGGAACGTCAAGGTCACAATTGTATCAATTGCGATTTGTGCTTTTGGTACGGTAACTAAGGGCTTGTTAAGGGGCCTGGAGGAGTTGGAAGTTGCTGACTGAGTGGAGACCATCCAAACAACAGCATTATTGAAGACGGCCAGAATACTGAGAAGTGTCCTGGAGACTTGAGGAGACTTGATGTCACTCAATCTCCAGTAAAAGACCATCAGCTAACGCTGATGTGAAAAACTCTAATAAGTATATAAATACAACAATAATTAAATCTAGAAAACAAAAATGGGAAGAAAAACAAACTATATTGTTACATCAAGTGACAGCCTGAGGAAATTGCTTACGAAATAATCTGAACATCGTTACAAGGGAAAATTTTAAGTGAGAAACAGAATCTCAATTTATAGAGGCTCAAAATAATGTCAGGAGAGTTAATTATGTTCGCAGAATAGTAAGTGTAAGCTATATGGATATAGAGATGAAATAAATAAGAGGATGCAGCAAACTGGTTCAAAAGGAAAACTTGACCAGTCGGCTCTGCATCTCTGCAGTGGTGTACGAGCCCCATGCCCAAAGAGTATCCTAGATATGACACTAAAGAATCTGATAGTAAAGTTCCAGTAATGATGGAGCTTTGAGGAATGCGGAATACCCCTTCATTGCCATCGCTTCCTGGTCCACTCTGGACTGGAGTGGCAGCACCTGATAGGACCCTATCTATCCGTCAAGTAGAACTAAACTGCGTACTTATTGTAAACTGAATTGCTTGAAATAGAACTGTTTTGGCATTTAATTATGCGTAAACAAAAACTATACTTATACTAAACTAAATTGTTTAAATTAGAACCATTTGACTAAACAGATTTGCTTGAAATAGAAATATTTTGATGATTAAACTATTTACTTTTGTTAATCTGAATTGTTTAGAACAGAACAGTTTATTTGTATAAAATGAATTTGGTATTAAATAACCAACAAAGGTTGATATGCCATAAAACCAAAACAAACAATTGGGAATTGTGTAAGTGAATAAAGTTTGATCCCAGAAACAAATACTATATGTACACACCTGAATGTCTCAGAAAATTCTCTAATTTTTTAGAATTGCTAATATACTGCAGAGAATGTTATGATTTCAGAAAACTGTTCTTTCCATATAACTTGCATTTACTCTTCCGTTTCGTATTTGAAATTTTAAAAATTTAATTTAATTCGTCTTTATGTCATTATTTTTACTGCTATTTTGTTATCGTGACTGTTACTAGCTTCTGTAATTTGTCTTTTTTCTCTTTTTAATGAACTCCTCCATCTTGAAAGCTGATAGGTCCTCTGCTTTCTTTTCTTGCTATATACATTCGGTCAAAATTATCATTCGGGTGTAAGACTTTGTGAATCGTCATCATTTCTTTTGTTCTTTGGTCCATTTGTTTGAGATTCTCCTTTCTCCAGAGGATCTTACAAGGATGAGGTGCTGTCTAAGGGTTTATTCGTTCTGCGAGATTTCTGCCACGGAATTTAATTACGTGAAGTTTTCTTTTCTTTTTCTTCATCTCTAATGGTGTCTGCTTCCAATTCCCATGTGCTTGTAGTTTTCCTTCTCTCCAAGAGTTCAGTTGCTTTCCTGATTCTGCTGTTGTATTCTCGGTTTCAGAGCACTCTTCTTTGGTCTAAAATTAATTCCTATATAAGTAAGTAAAGTTGGCGACCGGAGTCGAGGGTGACCTGAAGGCTCCTTTCTAAATAACTACTACACCGAGGTGTAAAGGAGGGCACTACGCCTTTTACCTGAATTGCTCCATTTTACCCTTGATACGTACCTTATATTGCTGAGTGTTAAGCAAGGAGGTATCAAGTGCCATTTTAAAAGTCTTTGGTATGACATGACCTGGGATTGAACCCAGGTCTCCCGGATAATTGGCGAACACTCTACTCACTAGGCCAAGGAGCCGGATATTCTTATAATTTCTCTCGAACGATGAATATGTCTGAACAAGATTCGAACCAACAAGGCAGTGAATAATGACCAAAATCAATTTTAAAGTTTAAAGACGAAACAACTAATCACAGCGCATGGCTTTTGAAGCATGGCACTCAATTATCCTGTCTTGACATATTCAGACTTCTTGTCAACTGCTGTTTTCTGTAAATGGAACCAACCTATTCATTCGAAACGCTTTGTGACTTGATCAGCAAGAAAAGAAAGAAGAAATACTGAAGTAAAGTTCAACCAGAAATCAAGTGTGAGACTATTTTTCTGATCTCGACGAACACGGCAAAAGAAAACGGACATTTATCGACAATACGACATTAGCGATAGAAAAACTAAGAAATCAACGATGGCAATAACAGCAGAAATGACAGAAATTCTGGGACAACGAAAAAAGCAATTAGAACAAGCAAACATTTGTTTATTGAATTCTCTGCCTCAGTTTTTTAAACATTTAACTGGCAGCCGCAAATTCTAACAACAATTCAAGAGTTACCGTTGACTCTATCACGTCAACTATTTCAGACTTCAGCTATAAACCTGAATCTGATCTCAAATTTGTGACATCGTACAAATCCTATGAAGACACGTTCCTTAATTAATTCACTCACAAATTTGATGCGTAGAAAATACGTCTGCTTGTTAGAAAACTTGGCACAGTTGATCAGGAACGATTGATAACTGTTCCTTTAGGAACAACTTAAGGACTGACAGTGAAGCAACCGTGAGAAATATTTGGGGAACAGTTTTCTCTATTCAATATTCAATTCAACTGTCTCGTTAATCAAACGCGAGGCAGACGACTACGTGACTTTTGCTGGTTTCGTCAAACACAAATGCAAAAATTTTCAACTGCAATCACATATGGAAGATCAGTTTAAATACCTTATTTTTAACGCTGGACTGTCACCAGCGAGCGCCCAAGTAAACTCAATCTGAAACGTGACTCTCAAATTGTATAGTAAATAGTGAAACAACTTCTACTAACTGTATATAAGCTGGAGAAAATACTCCAAATGCGTCTAAATTGAGGCCAGCGTCTTGATCTTCTGTGGCTTATTTAGGCTTTTGCCCTTTCAATGATACCAGCACGTGTACAAGAAAACTTTTGCTATTTTCAGAAAGCCAAACATTTCAACACGCAAAATAATGCACCCATTCGATTTCTATTCAAAACACTTCGTGAAAAGCCGTACAATAAATACATAGACACAAACACAAATTTGATTTTTAAATTTGCCGAAAATATTTAACTGTTTTTGTTACCAATATTACAATCCATTTTCCACTCGACATGAACTCTAATATAACTTTAATATCGTTTTTGACTTGGCTATTAATCAGTAAACTAGCAAAGCAAAAATTTAATTGCATGAACTGCTCGTAGCTGTATTATTCTCTTAATAGGTGAGGTGAGATGAAATGCGTCTTTCACCTACAAAAAATGTATGGATATGTTAATATACTGATTGTTCAGATTTAAATTCACTTGGACTTGTCTGGATGTAAGAAGTTAAACCTTTTAATGTCCTCCTTTATCTTTGAATTGAATTTTACCTCTGCTTCAGGAATAGAAAAAAATTACACACACATTCAAGATCATGTTCAACTGTGTTTTCCATGACGATCTTGGTTTTTGTTGCAAGGTCCAGGCTCGTTTAAAGCTGAAGGAAAATGCGAAATCAATTTTCTGCCCGAAACGTCCTGTGTGATACGCTACGCTTGTCCTTGTAGATAAAAAATTAGGCCATCTTCAACAAGTCAGAGTAATCCTCTATGTCTACTGGCGAATATGAATAAGCAGTAAGAAGAACTTGTACACACATGTTACCAATGTCGACTTGCAACAAAGTTCCCCAGAAAATTTATACTGCATTAATGGTCTGTTTCAGACTCCTCTTCATCATGTCTTTGACTTTGCAATATTGATTGATACTTATAGCAAGCGGCTGGGCGTATTTAACATGAATCGTACCACTTCCGGTAAAACTATAATAAAACCACAGCAAGTTTTAATCAGACGTCACCAAGAGAGTTTAGTCACGGATAACCTTGGTAGAATTTTTAGCCTTATGCTGACAAAGAAGCATTAAACGCATCCAGACACAGTTATTTCATTCTCAATCGAATGGTGGATATATAAAAAAAACACTTTTATAACTCTAAGGGGTGGGGACTACACCCTAAATCATCAAGATATTCTTCAAAGGTTACAAATGAATTCCAAACCAGAAAGTGACGGATACTAGATCAACTGCCGAACCATTTATAAACCGAATGTTCCAGCTTGCCATTCACGTCAAACAGCCAGTTCCACGCCATTTTCTCAGAAGAAAACCAATTCAACCACAAATATGGCGCTGTATTGCGTTTGTTTTTACACGGAGAATCCATACTTACCAAAGACAATCGCAGCATCTGGCTCAATTTTACATTGTGTGTTATATTAGTTGTGTCATCTGGGTTCGACATGCAAACCAACTACTCCTTTCACGCATTTCAGTGAGTGAATTCCAACCTCCATCTCTATCGATTATTATTATTCTAGCAGGTTTTTCGCTCAAAGGATAGCTGATGGTCTTTCACTGGACTTTGAGAGACAGTAAGTGTCCCGATGTCTCCAGGATTCTTCTCAGTATTCTGGCCGATCAAAACTATGATGTAGTATGGTCTCGATTCTTTCCCCGAATTCTAACTCTTCCCACTCCCTTTCCAGACTTTTAACGACCTTACCAGGTGCGTCAGTTTTTACAAATATCACCGTCACCCTCATGTTCAACAGTTTTCTTAGTTCTCAGACAAGATCAAAGTACTTGTCTCTATTTTCGCTTTTAATTAGTTTTACTCTCTGGTCAGCAGAGATGGCAAAATCCATTATCAGGCATGCTCGCTTTTTTTATGTAAATTTTAATAGATCTGGTCGTCTGGCTGGTATTTAGTGATATCTTGTACATTTTCCAACAATCTACAATCCAGGATTGTGGGATCGTGTTAAAGACTTTTTAAAAATAATCCACGACGTGGCTATGTTTTTCCCCCTCGCTTTACTCTTCTTGAGGAATTGCTGATGGATGTACACTAAATTACATGCTTTCCTTGTTTCCTGGTCCCATTGTTTTGTTCTTCGGTAAACAGTCCGAGGCATACAAGTGCATAATTGATTTCCTGTATAATCTGTAATATTATTTTTTTTATGTAATTGGAAGACACGTTATAGGTCTATCGTAGCTAGCTGAGGATGATTCCTTTTTTGGAAGTCTTTTTGGATCAGGATAGTCTTCGTATTAGTCACCCATTCGGGTATATTTGTTTCTTTTAGGCATCTACTCAGTTCAAGAGCTAGTTTGTCGTGAATAGACGGGAATTTTTTCAAACCAGAATCTATGTAAACCATTATGACCATTAATTCAATGCTTTTTTGTGTTGCTCCGAGTGGCTTTATGTGTTTATCAGCATCAGGGTATTCTTCGAGTCATTGAAATCTATTTAGTTTGTTGTCACGCATTCTCCTCCAATTTGATGGTAACATTTTTCGTTTGCAATGATCTATTTTGTTTGTATTGCTAGACTCTTTTTCAGTATCTTCAAAGTCTACCTTCTTTCGGTAATATCTTTCGATCTATTTCTTCAAGATGCATTGTCAGTTTTGTCTGCTGTTTCGTCTTTTCATCACAACATATCACTACGTGTTCTTCATTCCTTTGCATTTTTGCTTGTCATCACAATTTCTTTGCCGGTTCTACTAGCCAAATTTCTGTTTGGGCTTCTCAGGTGAACACCGATTTTTTCACGGAGACGTTTTGCTCCTGCATAAATAAGCGTGTTTAGTTCAGTGATGTTGCCTGTTGGGATATTTATAATTTATAGTTATAGTTATAATTTGTTTAGCTTTCCGGTTTGTACCTTGCGTTTTTTCTAGTCTGGGTTCTTGAAAGATGGTATTGTAATCAGTCATTTCCTTTATCAATTCTATATATTTTTGTTATCTTGTATTAACATTTGTCCTGTGTCGCTTTCGTGTGTGGTATTTCAGCTTCATGTATTTTGCATTCCAATTAGTTTCGGGGGCTCTTATTTTTCTGTATTTAGTGATTCCTTTCAACTTTAACTGAGAAGTCCGTGTTTGTTGTCCATTTATTTTTACTTTGGTGTCTTTGACTTTGAGTAGGTGCTTTGATCGTTATTTGTGTACCTCAAATGAGTACAACCAATAATAGCTGGCCGGGGGGTGTTCCCTTGATAGTCAACAGGGGTGATCATGTTGACTATCAAGAGATCACCTGCCGATTATGACACTCAGACCTGTTGTCTGGGTCTTGTATCAAAATAATTTTAAATTTATTTTCATGGTTAGTATAATGAAGCTTTACCAGACATAGGGGTTTATATTATCTGTTCTCTTGTCACAGAGGTCATTCGGTACTTTTACAATCAAAGGGACACTTAAGTGAATCACAAAAAATCCTGATTAAAATTCGGTTTAAAATGATCATTCGTTACTTGCACTGCCGCTTGGTACTTGGATTGGCTTATAACTGATAGTATTGTTTAATTGTTTAAACCCGACCAACTCAGTGGTATTCATTAATGCTTGATTTTTGCCTCGTGTTTCTGGTATAAAAAGTAATTGACACCATCCCTATCTACTACTTTTATTTTATTTATTTATTGGCTTTTATTAAAATATTACTTGTCACATGACTTGGAGATAGGAAGAAGGCATTGCTACTACTAAAATTTATGTTAATTCTGCGATTTTACCCCTCTTCCTCCAAACCTATACATATAAAAATTAATTTCACAATTAAAAATTCTTGTAACGTGACTTGGAAATGGGAAGAAGACAATGTTACAACTACAATTTATGTTCATTTTCCCCTTGTTTCTTATATTTCCCCTTGTCTCCACTCATTTTCCCTTGTTTCTTATGCTTTAATGGGAATCTTCGCTTTTCCCTATCTTTTCATATCAACCTTTGTTGATTTTTGAACAAAGAATCTTTGTCCAGAAAATATACGCTATTGATACATTATCTTTGTGCAGATCAAGTTATGTTAAGTAATTCATCCGATAATTCCCGAAACCCACGCCAGCAGTTGTATGAGTAGATTGAGGAGGTGTTAGAATGACTACTTCCCAACGAATCTATTGTTTGTCCACTCATGTTCGGTGTTTATAGGATCAACGCATTCACCCTAAATGCTGGGTGACACGACCAGCTGGGAAAAGAGAATAGAAAGGTGGGAGTAAATGGAGTTAAGGAGATTTGTTGGGGTATTCGTTCAGTTTGGGTTTTAGTTTTCGATATCTGACTCCATTGGTTCTTTTTTACCCCATCTTACTTCGCTGGCGTCTTCTTATCTGTGAAGGCTGCAAAGGAAGAAAAGGAAGAAGGTGGAAATAGGGGATACCCTTTGAATTTCAACTTTATTTCGTTTGGGTTTTCACAGAGCAACTCTGTAGCAAGGAATTTCTTCCTGAACTACTTTAGAACAGTCATTTCTCCCAAATTTGGTATTTTCGGGCTGATATGTCTAGTTTCAGTGTTTTGGGTTGTAGGTAATAGGTATATTTGGTGCTTTTTAATATGGGCTGTTGTTAGCGGGGACAGCTGCTACTGGTGGAAGAATGAACCAGTGTACAGCCAGGTGGACTCTTGGTTTTCCAACCAGCAGTAGAAGAAAATAGCTCTTTCCATTTCAACGGCCACTGGTGAAAAAAGACGAGTTTGTTTCTCGTACCCTGAAGTCTGTTTCAACATGCACAGTTTCAATTTCCTGTCAAGTCCCTCTCGAAACTTCAGCATCTTTTGAACTTACTTTTATCTTATTCATTTTATTCAATCCTACAAGTACAGTTCAACCAGAGACTAAGCATCGGGTTAGTTTTCCTGAACTCGTAAAAAAGACAAAATAAAACAGATACTAAGCGAGAACACAACAGGACCCAAGAACACACACACACACACACACACACATATATATATATATATAGAATGATACAGAGATTAAAACTGCATATTGCAACTTATAGTTTCTGACATTCTCAATCACTAGAAAACCACGGGTATTATGTGGTTACAGGGATATCATGGAATATAAAACAGAATGGGAAATGATATATTATTGTTTGATGACGGCGATGGTGCGTTGAACTGCCTCGATATGCTCTCTTCCAGATGTATAGCTTTCTTTCTGTTGACCATTCATAGGTGTATATCTTATATTTATATATTAAGCGCTGACTAATCAAAACCTCCGCCACCTTATTGGTGATGGGGTGATAATCAAATTTGGTGCTTGCCAGGTACGAATTAAATTTTATTTCGAGAATTAACTTCTTCTGAAGTTCCTGATCGAGAATTTTCGTGAATTTTACGCAGAAAGCGATTTTTGTTTTTGCTGGTTTATCTGGTTTTATTTATTCCTTTATTTTACAAAAAATACATTTTTATTTAATTTCAACTACGTTTTTAATCGTTGTTTTCTTGAGGATATAGTTAAGAAGGCAAATCATCCCTCAAATTTCATGAACATTTAAATACGTTATTGTATTCACGTAATTTTTGACAAATGTTTCAATCTTCACTTTATAGAATATAAATTCATGGTGCGTTAAATGAAAATATTCGACTGGCAGAAGGTTATAATTCGGAGATATGATTTTGTCCAATATTTGCATATCACAAAATTGAAGAGCTTTCCTGATTTCCTTCTATATTATTTTATCAAAGTAAATACTGATTTTGATATTACAGTTTGATTCATGTTAGATATAAAATAATTTTTATTGAATTATCAAATGAATATGTGTAATAGATGTGTTTACTCGAGAGATATTTCTAGAGTTACATAGCTAACATGAGTTTATTATTTTTTTTATAGATTTATTTTTGATAATTTTGTTATTTCAGATTTTGTTATTTCCTATAATAAATAAGGGTTTTAAGTATACGATATACAAGCACATCAGGTCCTCGAAATATCATATATATATATATATATATATATATATATATATATATATATATATATGTGTGTGTGTGTGTGTGTGTGTGTGTGTGTGTGTGTGTGTTTGTGTGTGTGTGTGTGTGTGTTCCTGATTGCAAGATGCTAGAGTTGCATAAATCCGAAGAATGGACGTGGTTATTAATCTAAATAATTGATGAAACAATAAACCTGATTAATCTTGGAATTTCTGACAATGTTTAGAATCATTTTATCATGAAAATATAATGTTACTTCTAATTTTGACAGATATATGGCATATACAGAAAGTTACTGGTCTATATCTATCCTGGTAAGTATGCATTTCTATGCATATATCTGGCGTAACAAACATATATTGATACGATATTAAACTCAGAAAAAAGATATTACTTGAATAATTATTCCTTTAAAATTATGGTTGATTTAAAATATCAAAATTGATTTCAAGAAAAGACGCTGCAAGAGTTCATAAAGTAATATACACTTATGTTAAAAATTTCATCTTTTTAACTACGAATGTAGATGTGAGTATGAAAAGACTAAGAAGCATTCATACACACTGTTGAACAAACATTATATATATATATATATATATATATATATATATATATATATATACATATATATATATATATATATATATATATATATATATATATATATATATATATATATATATAGTTAAAGGCCACCACAAGCGGTCATAAAGCTCAATGACTATTGAATTTCTCTATATAGAATTAATATGACGATCATTTAAGAAATATTTGAATTGTTGAAGTTTTGATTATTAAAAGGGAAACACATTTCAACGACATTGTCAAAATGCCACATTTTTCCAAATTACACAACCAATAAGGAAATTTTTTTTTTTATTTCTAACGCAAGATTTTAGATAATCATAAACAAATTTTTAGAAGTTTTTCATATATATTTCTTGACGAGTAAAACTCTTACTAAAAGATAGAAAGGTTTTCATTCATCGCCAATACTAAAAGAAAAACACTGATGAAGTTGATTAATCAAAAATAAAAAATGCTTTTGTTCAACAAAAGCCTTAAAATCACTTAAAAATAGGAAATTTCTAATATTTCTATCTTTTGTAGAAATCTGATCCTTTAATAAATTCCGCTTTTTTCATTTTGTTTTCATTAAACTTTCATTTCCTTTGAAATCCAACTGTTTTATAGCCATTTTGGGTGCTAAAACAACGAACACATTCAGTTCTTTCGAAAAAAAAAAGAAAAATAATATTTCTTTTAAACTGTAAAATAAAACGCAAATGTAATTAACCAATCAATCAAAAGACCAAAGAATCCTTGAAGATATTTTTTAGAAAAAAAGTCTTCTATTAAATATTAACCTTTTTAGGTTCAGATATGGCAGTATTTTCTTCTTCATTACCAAAAGCACAAACTCCAGGTTACTTGGTAGAGAGAAACGATGCATGAAAAATAAATGATCATAAAAAAACGCAGATAAAAGAAGAATCTGCATGCTAGAAATCAAATTAACACAGAGGCAAATAACAAATGTTCTATATTCATTTCATTTGTTTAATTATTTGCGGTGTCGCTAATTGACAAGACTTCACGATCATCACAATATTTTGTAATAACGACATTAAAACTCTCTGGAAGCTGCCTGTATGTGTTGTTCCTGGCGCGCTTACTAATCTTTAAAAAATAATTTCATTTACAATTTTAATCAAATGGCTAAGTAGTTATTTAAATGATATCAATACAGTGTGGTTGGGAATAGTTGTATTAGCTGGTCTGTTGTTTGGGTTGTCATGGTGAAAAGGGATAAAAGAGGCGAGTCGTTGTGTCATACATGCCATGAAGGGTTAAAAAAGCAATAACAAAAGAGAATGTTCATGTTGAAAAGGGCGAGGGGAACAGACGCAACTAGAAAAAAATAACTGAATGTCGAAGGTGAAGCAGTTTATGAGAAGAAGAAGAAGAAGAAGAAGAAGAAGAAGAAGAAGAAGAAGAAGAAGAAGAAGAAGAAGAAGAAGGATTTAGCTTATTAATCAGAAGTGAAGGCTCAGAAAACGATTGGCTGCGATGAAAGTTCAAAAAGTTAGGCGAAACGGGATGTCAGGGGTTCAACAAAAAAGGTGAAGAGGTGAAATTGAACTGGCAAATCTTTTCCACTGATCTCTTATTTATTTATTTTGCACTATTTCATTTTCGTTTACTACAAAACGGGTTTATGAAATTAGATGTAGCAGAGAGAGAGAGAGAGAGAGAGAGAGAGAGAGAGAGAGAGAGAGAGACAGACAGACAGACAACAGGGGCGGTAGAGCTAGAGAGACAGACAGACAGACAGAGACCGACTGAGGGAGGAACGTATTTGGAAGAGTTAAATAGAATAAAGAGAGAATGACTAACATCTAAAGAAGTTAGATAAAATTTTCCTGAAACCCGTGATGAAGATTTAAATGGAAAAAGAGAAAATGTAAAGATAATCGCGTATGAAAGAATACAGTGTAAAAAGAAAAGGGAGAAAGAGAGATATACAGTGACAGAGGCAGAGAGAGAGAGAGAGAGAGAGAGAGAGAGAGAGAGAGAGAGCAAGAAAAGAAAGGGAAAGAGAAAGTGAGAGCGACGGAGACTGCTGGGAAGATGGATAAAATTATAAAGTGAAAGTAAGGAAAGTAAAGAATACGGAAAAAAAGAGGAATGTAGTAAAAATTGAAGAAGAAGAAGAAGAAGAAGATGAAGAAGAAGAAGAAGAAGAAGAAGAAGATGAAGAAGAAGCAACAACAACGAGAAAAATAAATGATTGATAAAGAAAGTGGAAACGAAAATACTGCAAAAGAGTGAAAAAAGAAGAAATAAAAAGTAATGGAGTAAATTTTAAAAGGAAAAAGTTGATTTGTTCAGTGGACAGCCCTCACCCATCCATATATTCATGATGAGGACACCATTGTTTTCGGTCACTCAAGAATAGCCAATTGTCATTCAAATCTGGTGGTTTTATGACAGCTGAGACTAGCCCGATCCTTCCCACTCTGATGGCAGTATTTACAAAAATGCAAGAGAAGGAAAATCGATTGTAAATTATTAATATTAAACAAAACAGTTGTGAGAATAAATATCGAAAATATCTGCATAAGCACAATCTCACCACGTTTTTTGTTTAAAGAAATAGAAAGTTAAACTAGAGTCCACAATACCAATGGTCCATTTTTCATACATCGTTTGAAAGATTTTCGTTTTATTACATATAAATATGGAGACAGATGGAAGAGACGAAATCACAAAGTGAAAGAAATATGAAGAAAGACTAAATGAAATATGAAAAGAAGAAAATCAGAAATATTACTAGAAAGCCATTTTAAATTAATCTTATATTTTTTTCTTGCAGCGTGAATTTCACCGAAAATAAACTGGTGTTTTCTTCTATTTATTGAAGTTTCATATCTGTATAAACTAGTATTTTGCAGATAAAGTGACAGCAAGTTTTTTTCTATTTTCTTATAGTCTTCTTTTTGAGTTGATTTCGATAAACTTGTCAGTATGGTTTTGATTTTTCTTCGGAGTTCCAATTCCACAGCAAAGTCTGTCAATAGTGATTGGTACAATTTTTATCTTTTTATTTTACAGTTTGTTTTTATTCTCTCACAAGGTTCATATGTTTTTTGGCTTTACACTTTTAATTATATTATCTTCAGAAACAGCGACATCAGCTAGTTCATAGATTTTTACCTTTTTTCCAATGATTTCCTTTCGATCATATGATTTTCAAAATTTTATTTGTTATTCTCAAAACTATTCTTTGTATGTATAATATTGCTTTGTGTGTACAAAGCCACGTCACAAGCTCATTTCTCAGTGGATCATACTTCCTACACAGTTATCTCTATTCTCTAATCTTTCTGAGTAAATTTGTTATCCATAGATATAGGACTCACGGTTTCATCTCTGTCTTTCCTTAGGTGACAGTTATTATTCTATTCTGTTTTGTATTGATCTTAATATAATAGACTCTAACAATATTAATGGGAATCAAATTTCTTTTTTCAAATACTCTCAGCCAAAATATATTTTTGATTTGTTACCTGAAATACCCACAATTTTTTTGTCGTTCACTTTTTTATTTGATCACTTCCCCAGCTACATTTTGCAGTGATATATGTCCTTTACCTGCTTTGCATTAGTCGCAATCATTTGAAAGTCAAGCCTATAGAAAATTTAATTCTAACAAGTGCTATCTTTTCACATGAAGTATAACAAGGTCATCGGAGATATGTAAACTTTTATGCATGATCATTACTTTTTCTCAATGTAGATTTCTAGTTCTTGTATCCAACAGAGGAAGGATTACGAATGCCTACTACATGTATTTGTTTTAGATTTCAAGTTAAGTCTTGTTATACTTATCTTATAATCTGTGAGGGATGATGGTTTAACAGTGCTGTGGTATTATTATAATTTACTCCTTGAGAGTTTTTCATTTCGCTTTTAGCTTATTATTATTAGTATTATTTACTCCTTGAGAGGTTTTTTTTTTTACATCAGTTTTGGGTGATTATTATTATTTACTCCTTGAGAAATTTTCACAGCAGCGTGATCTGATGATCTTTCACTGGAGTTTGAGTGGTAGCAATTCTACTCAAGTTTCTGGAACTCTTTTTTGGTATTCTGATGGGTCCTAATAATGCTGTAGTTTGGATGGTTTCCACTTGTCCTCTTATTTCCTAACCGTCATTGGAGGGCTAGTACGAATACTTTGGTGACTGTACCGAACAGACCAATTACAATTGGTATCAGAGACACTTTTCTTCTCCAAAGTTTTTTAGTTCTCTTGCATTGTCAAGTTACTTCTCTCCTCTTTCTTTCAGTTTCATCCTGTGTTCAGCTGGAACTGCAAAATCCACTATCAGATAGGTTCTTCATTTTTGGTAATTATAATTGTCTAGTCGTCTGGCCGAGATTTGGTGATCTGTTTGTATCTCAAATTCCCACTGAATTTAGGGCATTTCTATTTCTTGGACGGGTTCTTGGTTGTGAATCTACCCTTTTTTCGTATGGTCATATTTAAACTTCTTGCACAATTCCTAGTAGATCACCTTCTCTGCCTAGTTGTGTCTAGTTTTATATTCCTTTTGCGCTAATTTACTGCATTTTCTTAAAATGTATTTGGTTATTTTGTCTCTATCACTATATAATCTACATTTGACATTTTGATGCGTCTCGTCTATTCTTGCCTTAATATGGCAAGCCCTTATAGCGTTGCTTTGTGCTGCTGTCAGAAAAGATTCAGTTTTCTCTTAGTTTCCTTTTCTTAGCCATATCCAATTTTCTTGCGAGTGTTTTGTGTGTGTTTGTTTATTTCTCAGAATTCTTGTTGATTCCTATAATACTGCTATAATACTGCCGTATGAGATTGTGTACAATTAGTAGGCTTGGAAGATCAAGCAGCATCGATTCTGTCAAATATTCTTGTAGTGTGCCCAATATTCTAGTTGATTTTCATTATCTATGTCATCTAAAATCTTTTTGGATATCCAATTCTACCAATTTATCTCCAAATTTCTTTGTAATTGTTCCAGTTTCTTCGATAATCATAATGAGCATAATTCACCCCTTTATTTATCCTCGTTCATTGACCACAGTGAGTTGATCTGCTCTTTTTGTTTCGATAGAGTGACCAGCTGGAATTTCTGAATTCTAAATGTTTTATTTAATACACTAGCAGAGATACCAACAGATGCCCGTTTATTATAACAAATTAACACTAGTAATGCATAGATTTTTTTTATCAGAAAATAATTTGGCGATAGAAAATATCCATTAGATTTAGATTGATAATATTAAAACAACATTTAACTTCAAATGTTAAAAAAAATCTTCATGATTATTTTTTTAAAAATTACGCCGTTGGTGTATCTATAATATACTAATATTTTTCCTTTTTAATTCAATAATTTTTCCTTTTTATGAACATATTTTACCCTATAAATTTCTCAAAAGCAAAAGAACTATGTTTAACTACCTTTATATCATCAATATTGATTCAACTTCATCCTCCTGAAATTACCTTTTAAAAATGATGGGGAAATCTCCATAGCGTTATGGCTAAATTGCTGGACTGCGGCCTTAAAGTAAGTGAGTTCGAACTCCACTCGCGCCACTACGTTCATTTCCGGAATAATACATTTAGGAAAAGTATAAATCCGCTTAGCTACAGTTTTAATATAATCATTTCTGTTTATCAACAATGATTAATTTAGCATTAAATAACCCGCAAGGAGGATATGTCGTTAAAAACAGTTTCAAATACTTTCAAAAAACGAATGGTTTCTGAAATATTTATTTATTAAAACAACCCTAAAATTATTTGCTATATTTTTTAACTGCTAATCGATTCAACATTTTGAAGTCGACTGTCATAATGTACCAACTTTTTTCTAATTTAACAATTTTTTCTAATTTTTATAAAAGTTATTTCTAAAAAGTTGAAATCTGTTTTTTTTTATGCAAGAAAGAGATTTTATGCAAGAAAGAGATTTTATTTAACGGAAACAATTTTATGATTTAAAAAATATTCCTTTATTGCTTTATATCAAAACAACAATAAGCAAATAAAAAAATGAGCAAATAAAAATGAACAAATAAAAACAATTAATTTTTAATTTCATCTGATTCAGTTTTTTTTTCACTATTAATTAAAAAGATGATGGCGATGAAAAATAATTTTGAGGGTTTGTTACGATGAAGTTTATTCAGATCGTTTGTAGCGAAAGGATATGTATACGTGAAAATGATTGTTTGAATAAAAAAGAAAACGTGAAAATACTTACACAAAAATTTTATGCAAATCTTAAAAAATCACATAAGACTAAGTTTTATGTAAGAATGTTTTATTAAAACTTAAATTGAATAAAAACGTAACATATCATTCCTAGTTAATTATGAAAAGGCTCCGAAAGTAAAAATATGCAGTTGTTGAGGGGTGTAAAGTGGAATTAAATGGACGTTATAAGACAAAAGTTACTCAGAATAATTTGTCCGATGGTCAAATTTTATTAGAAAGATTATGGTTTCCCTATAAATTCATGATAGGATAGGAATAATATCGATTGAAATGAGGTTCTTCTTACAAAATCTGAGCTTTTTTTGTCCAGCGGTTTGAGTGTCTATAGGATTCGGACGCACAGACGGAGATCTGTGTGTGTCTACCTTATCAGATAAAAGACAGATTCTGGTTTGTGTAAATATTCCCATTTGCATAGTTCTGATTTAATCACTATCTTTATTCAGTCAAGCCTATTTTCATATTAATTCTGAGCAACTTTTTTTACATTCGAGAGTGACTCTCTCCGTTATATCTTCACAAAGGCAACTGTAAATTTTTCGGAATATCTATCTTGACTTTGATATAGTTTGATCAAATAAAATGTTCATGTCATCAACGGATACAACTTATCTTTTTAGATGCCATAGTGTAGTCTTCAAATCTCTTGATAACAGAATTAACTCAATGATGATTAATCAATCATTCTCACCATCAAACGTCAATCAGATCTGAAGAGAGTATATACATTTTTGCATCATACTTAACTAAACGTTCTTATAATAATCTAAAACTCTTCAGATGAACGTAAATTATGAGTGACAAACAAGAACTGAATGTCTTCTAAGGGTACAAGCTTAATAATGAACAAAAAATTTTTAATCAGTTTTGCTAAAAGAATAAAAAAAACAAACAAAAAACAAAAACAAACAAAAAAACAAAATCACTCTCATACTTTTTAGACTTATTGTCCTTGAATTTATTGAGTAGAATAAACGTTTTTTTTTTTCATTTTCATCCATAAACTATCTAATAATTAACGAATCTAATACTGATACCAAGGAGACGAGAAATTTTCCCGAACAGCACTACTGATTTTTCAAATTGTTTTAATGTCTATTAGATACGTTGTATTCGGTTTTACTTTATGTCTTAACTGAAAGCCAGATAAAAAAAGTAAGACTATGAGAAATATAACAGTTTCTTACAACCACTTTAATTTGTATGATCAAAATGTAGGTCTTACCATTTTGGGTGGGGAACATTTTAGAAAACTTCTAATCAGGTTGCGTGGTCTGAGAGAAATTCACCGGAGCTTTCACGTCTAATTTCTCATTGATTTTTGAAATTATAAAACAGAGAAAACAATATTTTATTTTTCATGCAATTGATCCGATAAAAAATACTTTTAATATCAGTTGAAAATATATTTTTGTTCGGTTTTACACGCATACACATCACGTAACACAAGAGATAGACTATATATCTATATATATAGTCATCCACAGACAGACTGTTTCGTTGTATCACAACTCTTCAGTGCTTCAGTGTAGCTAAACACGCTGGACGCTTCAAGCTGGAATCGAAACCCACCAAACTTTAGGCAACAATTTGTATCATACCGCTCAGCCATTTTCATGGAAATGCATTAATATCAGTAGCAATAAATACATTCACGTATATATATATATATATATATATATATATATATATACACTTCCCTGGGCCGTCTGGCATTCGTGCCGGATGGGGTATCGATCAATGGCAGATTCGAGGCCTAAAGGTCCCCACTTCGGTTGGTCCACCTTCGGGTGGGCGTGCTGCAAACTTTGTCCCCTATGTATAGCACTAGACCTTACTGTCTAGTTCAAACTATAACCCAGATTACGTGCTCGGATTCAGATTTGTATTCGTGAAACTGCTTTCCTCATTAGTCCCACATTGCACTTAGTGGGTCGATGGGTTCAAGTCTCGGCTCGTGTCCTACCTTCCTCTCCTCTTTAACCCCACTTTAATCTGCCTTCGAGCTTTGTCCTTGTGTCAAGTCCTGTCTGGTTGGAGGCAGCGATAAATGAATACATATATATATATATATATATATATATATATATATATATCATCATCATCATATCGCGCAGGTAGCACGGATATCCTTGACCCTCTCTCGCCACTCCTCCCTATCGTTCATCGCTCTAGGTAGGTCTTCAGGACAACATCCCGTATCCTCACATAGCTGCTGAATGTATGTTCGTGCTGGTCGTCCTGCTTTTGCACGGCCATGTGTGGGGGTCCATAAGAGTACATCTCTTATGACTTCGTCCCTGCTTCTCCAGCAGTGTCCTGCATGTCTGGTTCGTCTAACTTGAATAGTTTTCGTGATAGGGGGCAGGTGGCCGTACAGTTGGTGTCTTGTGGGGTGTTGCCGCCAGGACTTGTTTAAGATTGCACGTAGCATTCTTGTGTAATTGCCGTCTAGCTTCTTCTCCTGCCGTTTTGTTAGCGTCCATGTAGTGCAGCCATATAGCAGTATCGATGTGACCGCTGCCTGGAAGAAACTGCGTTTCATTTTATCGGTTAGGTCTGATTTCCATATAATCGATAGCCTATTGATAGCTGTCCATGCTTTCGCTAACCTCGTTTCGATATCCTTTTCGGTTGATTCGACGCTGCTTCCTAGGTAAGTGAATTTGTCTACTAGTTTAAGAGGGGTTCCTTCTAGAGTGGAGATGTCCCCCGTTTGATTATAGCACATATATTCCGTTTTGTGTGCATTAACGTAGAGGCCTATGCTTGCTGCTGCTCGTTCCAAACTATGCAGTAGTGTTTCGGCTTGGTCAGGTGTATTTGCCAGTATCGCTATGTCATTGGCGTAGTCGGCGTCGGTAATTGTTGTTGCGGGGTACCTTCTGCTTCTTTTCTTTGTCAGTTCGAAGCTATTCTCTCTGATTTTGTCAATCGATGTTCAAAGTACGTAGTCTAGACAAATGATAAAGAGGTACGGAACCAGCGTGTCCCCTTGTAGTATTCCTGCTACAATGTCGAAGTATTCTGTGTCTCCATCTGGTGATCGTACTTTTACTTTAGTGTTTCTATAGAGAATCGTTATTGCCGCTACGGTTTCTTTAGGTATGCCGTACGCTAGTATGATTTGTTCCATTTTTCCTCTGTGAATGGAATCGAAAGCCTTGGTAAAGTCAACAAATAATTATGTCGCTTGTAGGTTTTTTGCCCGTACACCTTCAAGGATTCTACGGATGGTTAATATTTGTGAGGTCGTGGATCTATTTCTTTGGAAGCCATTTTGGTTTTTTCTAAGTATGTTGTCGATTTTGGGTTCTATGCGGTTTCGTAGTAGGGCATTATATATATATATATACAATAGAATGTATAATCATAAAAACAGAAAAAAATAGCATTCAGTTTAGGAAGAGGGGGTACTACTTAATTAATGGTTTTTATGCTACAGATAAAACTAAGATGCTTCCGCCGTCATAAATACGTGATGATCTAAATTTAAAAACTCGAGTGAAAAAATTTGGAAAAACTTAAACTATTCAAAGTCTGTCTACACTTTGAATTGAAAGCATCTTAGATATTAAAAACAAAACTTTGTATATTTAAGATATAATAACACTTTGACTTTGCCCTTTAAAATGACCAACGAATGTGAAAAGAGTTTTGTTGGAATATATGCGTAATTTTGATATAAAATGAAACCAAACTTTAAAATTCTCTTTTGAAGATAAGAGATATCAAGAAAAACTGTTACAAAGAACTTTCTAAAGATTTTTCATTATATTTTGTGTTCTGTATTCTGTTTATCTACTGAGTTAACCATACTAATTAAGCTTACAACGTTTGTGATGATTGGCAGGTTTATTAGAGTAAAAAGAATTATTAAAAACGCATGCAATCTTATGGTCAAAATATCTGAATATGAGTGAAATTGCATTATATTTATGTGACAAAACATGTTGATCAGCCTTTTTGCACCTTCTATAAATCGTCTTCTATCCCTTATCGCGAAGAAAAGTTATTCTGTAACCAAAATAAGAGATACATTAGGATCTTTTATTTTACAAGTATTCCAAAACAAAATATTCTTCTTTCTCTGCAATATTCCTACTTGGGTTCTTCATAATTGTGATGTTGCATTTAAATGTTTCAATTTTTGTTGTCCGATTGTGTTTTCAACGATATATACATGTTTAAGAGAAAAGCTGTCATATACATATATATATATATATATATACGTGCATAAGTGTGTGTGTGTGTGTGTGTGTGTGCCTGTATGTGTGTGGGGGGCTATGAATATTTATGGCTAAAGACTTCCGGAATATGGCAGCATTGATTTATCTCTGACTTGCTAATCATTGCATTGCTTTTAAACAAATCTTGACGTCCACCAAGTCTTTAAACTAAACACCACTTAACTGAATCTAAAATACGTCAATTATATTTTCTTTCTTTCTTCATATATTTTCTTATTCATTTTTAAAATCATTCGATGGTGTTAGTCCCTTCTTTTTACAATTCAT
>OY757905.1:92503380-92513380 GCA_963585895.1 Sepioteuthis lessoniana
CTGAAGTTAAGTAGCGATTAACTGGCTAACTTATGAGATGGCTAACGATTAACCCATAACAGTAAGCAAGCTGAGTATGTAATGGATGCAATAATATGTGTTAAGTATGTGAAAATAAATTATTTGTTGCAATTTATGAATCATATAAGAATAATCTTTCAGTGCATTTTATATTATATATGCAAAAATTACCAGACATTTTCATTTTTATCCGGGATCGAATCCCATACAGAAGATACAAAGAAAAATTCCTATCCAGAGGATTCGGCATTTTTAAAGACGCTTTCAATTTCCTATCTAAGTTATCTTCAAATAAAAAAAAGTTTAAAGAATTATATTTCTCAAACATTTAAGATATTGATACTCACTATGCAAATTTTTGTAAAGAAACGTTATTACTGCAATGCACAGTCGACTCATTCCCTTAGAATTCTACGTTTCGTAAAGCTATTTTTATTTTTACAATAGTCCAGGATCTCCGTACAGAAATCACAACTTGTTTTTCCTTCATTCTCTTGCAGTAACTGCTGTTTCCGAAAATTTTTCTAAACTGTCTGGTATAGAATAAGTAACTCCTGGTCTGCTCACCCTGTGGATTTCTTTGTGCTGCATCAGTGACAAGCAACAACACACTTCCGTTGTCTTTGTGGATATTGATGATGAAGAAAATTTACCTTGACGCTATAATAGTTTTTATAGTTTCAGATTTCTTGTTTCAGTCAGAGATAGAATGTCCTTTTGGCAATGATTTCGAGAAGTACATTTTAAAATGCATGACAGTATTAGAAGTCAGCTTTACTTAAGTCAACCACAAAAAATGCCTTCTCAACAGCTATTTTTTTTCGTACCCTGAATGTCATAAACTTCAAGTGTTTCTCAACGAAATATCATGAATGCAGATATCTTAAATAGGTTATTAAATAAACATCGCTTAGAAGGCATGTAGACACATCAGACATCATATTGAAATAGTTATTACTTATTATTTTCAATGTTTATGCCTTCTTTCATTTTTGAATATCTAATAAAAAATCTGCATGAGAATCAATTGACTCAATGAGAGAAGAATCTATCAAAGTCCAAGGTGTTCAAAAATCACCTGATAAATGAAACAAACAAATAAAAATCTCTGATATTTTCAAACACAAATATCAAAATATTCTGCGAGAATAAAGTAATTTTTTGTTCAATTTGCAACAATGATTTTGAGGGATCTGAATCTGCAGTGAGCAATCATATGATCGATATGACAGAGACAATTATGAAATAATAATTAGAATTCTTCACAGTTTCCTAAAAAAAAGTATCGATATCCTCATGGACCGATGTTACAGTGATTGCCTAACGGGTTCATGTGTCGTCTAGTCTTTTTAAATGAGAAAAAATTGGCTGAATAAAACAAGGGCAATAATACACATGTCTCTTTCTCTCTCGAAAAAATGAACCCATTAGTCAACTATCTTCTCTCATGAAAATAAACGCTTTCATACTTTAATGTATGAGACGTCGAAATTTAAAAATAAAGCGTCTATAATGCTTATCAAGAAATTTTTTCATGAAAAGCTTATATTTTTAGATGTTTAAAATCGATCATTTGTTTTAAGGTGATAATTTTAGAATATTCAAATAGAATATCTAAAAACTGTTGAATGTGTGTTACTGCACTGAATCCCAAGTTGGCATTCCAGTGAGATCATCAATCAGCAAGGTGTGCCACAACAGCACTTTGTCCTTTGAATCATATTTAATGTTATCGCCTGCGTTGGAGCTGTCATCGTTAGATTCATTGTCGTTCTTGTCAGTGATCTCCGTGTTAGCATTGTCAATTTGTTCATACATCTTTGTCATTCATAATCCACAATTTCTCGCTTTCTCTTTCGTTCATTTTCTGTTTTCTTAAAAAATAATTAAAAATTATTTGTGTTATTCATGAAATTTCTCATGATAATTTTTTTATAGTCAAATCATCAATTCTCAGATGTTATTTTTTCTTCTGAGACCCAAGCAAATATTCAAAGGAAATTCTCTTAATGTTACAAAGCGTTTCGTGTCAGAACTATCGAACTTTCTCTCTCACTCTGGTAAAATCAACAACTCTCAATCTTTTTAGGATCTGTTTTTAATCATTTCTAGTTTGTTTTTTTTTAAATTAAAAATGTTCTTTATCGTGGTTTCTAATATTCTGATATTAGTTATTTCATATTTACTGTTATGCACATTTAGTGTGATTCAAAAACTTCTCTTCGTGTTATTATGTATCTTAATTGATCATTTTTCCGATTTTACGAAACCAAATTTTGTTCACATTTAAAGAAAAATCTTTTTTACTTACCCTTTGATTATGAGAAAATTATGTTTGACATTTAAATCATAAACTTTTTCGTTGTATAAAATAGTACTTCTTGCATTATTCCCAGATATTTTACTAATAAGAATTCACCATGCACGCGGAAATCGTGGAGCATATCTTTCAGAGTTTTCTAGGTGTTTGAGAATAAATGATTTTATGTGCTCATATAAGTCTCCGTAAGCAAGTTCATATACTAATATAGATAAAAAGTTAACGAGAGGATCTAAGAGGAGTAAATATGTCACAAAAGATTATTATAACAAGGGACAACAAAGTAGAAGACAGGAAGACACTTATTTACACCTGAAATAAAAAGTCAAAGGTTGTAGCTGGGACGAAAGCATTTAAATCCACAGTACAGAAAGAAACTACACGGATATTATCATTTGCTGGTTATAATTAAAAAACGATTCGTCTTAATTATTCACATTATATTATCGGACTAGAGAACTAATGTAATCAGACGTAAGATGAGTCATTTCATACTCATTTCAGTCGTTTTGACTGTATAAAATAGACATAATTCAAAGCATTAGAATTGTTGCAACCAATCTGAAATTACACGTCATGTTAGTTGCATTAGCTGTGAACCACAGCCAATCTGAAGATAACCAGCTTCTTAAAAGTAGTCAGATTCTTTGTATTAAATCTTCAGAACTAACTGGAGGATTTTAGCTTAGCCGTGTCGAGTGAAAGACATATTCTAAGTGGCTAGACGTTGTAAGGATGCACTTGTTCGTTCCGCAGATTCGGGGCATCATCAACAACGTCATCAGAAAGTCGATGATGGCTGTGACGAAGTCCTCTTCAATACTTGTGGAACATGAGAACGTACATGATAACATCAGTTTAGTTCATGTTCAACAAGATCTAGACGAGCATTTTCACCACCATTCCTCTCCAGTTCTGAATTACCTGGACTTCTACGTCTGGAGTATCGTCCACAGTAATTCCAATAAGCAGCCCACCATATGAATGACTAGGTGAAGAGCGCCATTATGAATGAGAATCATTAAATTCGAGCATTTAGTCGTTTTCGAGGATGAATCAAATACTGTCCCCGAGGCTGAGGAGGAGTCGTTAAAGGAATATAGTAATTTTCCCCCAAAATTATTTTTTCTTTATATGATAGTTTTTCAAGAATTAACAGGCACCAATTCTTCTAAAACTTCAAAGCATATTTTTTGAATGTTAGTTTTTCAAATTTACCAAAACAGACATTTGAATTACAGTTCTGCGAATATTCCTAAACTGGACCCTTTGTGTTTGTCTGATTACCTAAACCAAACATTTTTCGTCCTATTTCTTTACTGTATAAAGTAGAAATCAAGTTGACATTTTTTGAAAGAAAAATGAATGATGACACAGAAAACCCAAGACATAATAATCGTGTGTTTACATCAGGAATGGTTGAAAAACGCAAAGCTCTCAGTAATACTTACTTTGTTCTCAAATACATGGTTTGCTATTACTAGCTTACATTCATCGGTTGTTTTTCTAAAAGGAATTTTTTAGTCATAATACCATTACTGATCATCAGGACAGGATAATGAATATCAATCAAAATCATCATCAAGTTACGCTGATTGCACTGATTTCCTTGACATTTTCCTCCCTACCCACTCGTCCCGATCAAATCACCTTTTGTAAGTCCTTTAAACGGCACCAAGTGTCTGCATAGAACTGATGCATATAAGTCTTTGCTGGTTGACTAACACTGGTTTATCCATGTGTAGTAGACCATACGAGAACGTCACTCGTGAGTTCGTCTTTACTTATCTATCAGTACCCAACATGTCTTAATTGGATGCTTTGTGAGAGAAGAGGAAAGTGGGCGTAAAACTATTGTTTTGAAGGATGTTACTTCAAGGATTTGGTCAAAACAACACGTTGCATCCTTGATTTTTTTCCATCTACTTTTTTTTCGAAATGTTTAGTTACAGTCCACACCCTGCTGCCATACACTAGAATTGACCGGGCTACGGTTTGGAAGAAATTTCTTCTTATTTTGTCAAAGAGATCAGAATTTCATTTAGTCAATAGCCTACCAATAGCGGTCCATATTTTGCCCATGCTTACGTTTACATCAATTTCAGTAGATGAGATATTGCTTCGGAGCTATATGAATGGGACTACTGATTTTAAAAGTTTGCCATTTAATGAGATGGTACCATCTTGTTTATAACATGTTGACACTGTTTGATCCGAATTTATGAAGAGATCATTCCCTCTTGTTGCTCGATAAGCAGTAGAGATTCAGTTTGAGCAGATGTATTTGCAATAGGCACTAGGCTGTCTGCGTAATCTACATCATTAGTGGTTTCTGCGGGATATTGTTTGATTTTTGCCTTTTTTAGTGTAAGATATTTTCTTTCATTATACCTGTTGAAGTCCTTAGTACGTAATCTTGGCAGATTATGAATAGAAAATGGTGACGATATTTCTCTTTACTTAAAATCAAAAATGCAATCCTATACCACAGCCGTAACTCTAAATATATACTTTTTAATCGATACTTGATATTGATCGTTAATTGTTCAACTGTCATTGTTAGATTCTCTCATGAATAACTCCTGTTTCTTCACACGCTGTAATTTCTTTATTCAACCACATGTTTTAAATGTCTGCTTCCCCCAAGCATAGAATCGAAGAGCACTTTGATACGATCTATTACGATTCTTGTTAGTTTTAGTATCTGAATTGAACTTAGTGTAATGAAGAATTGAGAATTTACTTAACCTTTTAAAACAAGTTATTTCTCAAGAGATTTTTTAGATATACCTCTAAGGTTTGGAGAGTTTTTTGAAATATGAGAACTCTTTCAAGAATCTTATATTTAATTATATTTTTTTCCTTTTAAAAAGTCTTCAGTAATCTATTAGCACATCAAAAATTAAATATTTTTCTTTGTATTGTAGAATTTCTATTGATTTATTCATTTACATATATATCTATCAATATACAATGTGATTTCAGCAATATCCCGCCAATTGTTCATGTTATCTAAAATGAAAATATTACATGTTTGCTCATATTCAAACCCAAAAATTTTG
Organism: Sepioteuthis lessoniana; assembly: GCA_963585895.1. Classification (NCBI taxonomy): domain Eukaryota; kingdom Metazoa; phylum Mollusca; class Cephalopoda; order Myopsida; family Loliginidae; genus Sepioteuthis; species Sepioteuthis lessoniana. The sequence continues at coordinate 92,508,784 of OY757905.1, forward strand.
TGATGTCGTGTTACCAAATTCTGTATGTATACCTACTGGACCCAAGGAAAAGTTTAACGTTATAAACATTCATTATAGTGAAAGAAATTTAATCACACGTAATAATTCATGGAAATGTATTATTCGCTAACAATAAACAGTAACTAATCGTACAAAATTCAATTTTTTGAAGATAAAAAAGAAAAAAGTTATGAATCGTGTCACTAGAATAGTTATTCTCATTTAATTATCATTTAACCACTAACATATTTTCCTAGTTGAAACAACGGAATAACGCCGGTCAAGTAATTTATAAACTTCATCATAAAATAACGATTTTAGTTTTTCTTTGATGCACTCTTTCAGGAATTGTTCGGTATTTTTCAGGTGGTGAATTTTCCGACGAAACAAGGTAATTTAAAACGAAAGAAAAGATAATCCAAATGTGAGAGATCTGAAGAGTTTGCCACATGCTGTAGAACCTTCCGTATTTTCATGATCCTGTGAAAAGGTGTTGCTAAGCAGTAAAATTTCGAATCAATTTCCCAACCTAGTCACAAGATGTATTTTTTCCAATGTGCCATTTGAATTAGTTTAACGATTTGTCCATTAGGACACATGGAATGACGGATATTGGCGTTTAATTAAAGAAATCCCTATGGAAATCATCAGTACGTTGCAGGTTAAATCCTGACTACATTTAAAAACAATAAGGAATACTTACTATAGATTAACATCCGTACCCGGTAATGATTAACAGAATTAGAACAATCTACCCTCTTGGAGTAGATAAAGAGTTCGATTTGAAGTTCCATGGAGGCTCTCCAGTTCAACAAGAAACACCCAAAGAAGGCCAAAATAAGAAAACAGTTCGAATACTCTAAATCATAAAAAATCCATTTTTAGCAAGTTAATATACTTTTTATGTTGCATCTATATTCACAAAATTTTTACTCATCTTCGACAATTTTGCTCATCATGTTTTTACAACGTTCCGACCGCTTTACTTTTCTGCTTTTTCAGGTATCATTAGTCATAATTGATAAACTTCCAAAAATTTTAACCCAAACCCTGAAGTTTACAAATAGAGACAAAATACTCCTGAAAAAAAAAGACTGAAGAGAAAGCGGCTGAAGCATTGCAATTATTTACAACCTTAATTAGGACAACAGACACGTGTAAATCGGGTAAATAATTACGAGACTTTACCTCAGAAATTTAGACAGATCTGCATCTTATTTTCTATCAGATCTTAGGTTCTAGGTTCTTCCTGAACGATAAGACATTGAAGTCTCCGTAAACCGTCTCTGATACATCCTTGCAACTAATGTGTAACTGCCTTCAGCTTCAGTGATTAATAACTTTACTTAAGAATTATACTACAACAGAGATTAATAAATTTCACAGATATTTCAAACATTTCCTTTACATTGTGCTAAAGATGACATGAAAAACTTTTGCATCTGCGTAATATATAGGGTAAGTTTTAGTAATAATGTCGTCTTATAGACTTCACATATGTTGGTCACCTCATAAAAATGTCAAATACATTGTATTTGTTTCAAGATATTTCTGTTTATTTATATTTTGAATATATCGGCAAAAATATCAGAAATATTTGTCGGATTATTTCAGTGTTTATATATATATATATATATATATATATATATATATATATATATATATATATATATATATATATATATATGTACCATCATAAATATTATGATATACATAAGAATAAAATCGGTTGCGAAAACACAACTTATTGATTTACTTTAAGCTATTTTTTATTCTTTCTGTAGTTGATCTTTCTTGTTGCCCTGGTTTATCAATGCTTTTATTTTCGCATTCCATTTTGGTTTATATTCACTGTCTTTCGACCATTTCTCTTTTATAATCATTTTTTTGGTAGATGTTTCCCGTGTCCTTGTTCCGAGTCATATTCTTGCTCTTTGTACCAAAAGGTTTCAGTTTCTTTGCCGCCATTTTATTCTTTCTTTAGCCTATGTTGTTTATGAAGGCAATTATAAGATCTTTTTGTAGCGATTTCTGTGTAAATTCGCAAACATATCAGGAGAGCTATCAGATACACAGACAAAAACACTTGGCTGCTCATCTTCGTGAATATACACACAAATGTAAAACCAAATATCTTAATAGTAATATATGGCGAATACAAAAGCATAGGCAGGCACATTTAGTTTAACGTATATACTGCTACAAAACACGTCTCTCTTGCAGTGATAACCACATATATAACTATATATGCTCATATTATTATATACATAGGATTATTATATGCATACCATCTAGAATTAATACATACGTAATTAAACATATCTCTGTGTTATGTGGCGGAATTTAGAGAAAAACATAGAAGTATGAGTAAAAGAATCCTTATTCACCATTCCTGAATATGCATTTTTGACGTGTGTCCTCCTATGACAAACATATTAACACGTATACAAATAAAATCCCCCGTATCTCCTATGTATATGAGTTATGATTAAATTTTGTTGTCATTGAAGTTGTACTTATTAAGACAAATAAATCATGAATTAAAATTTTCTTCAAAATAGCTTCATTTGAGTTCAACATTTCTTCAACGAATTTTCTACTTGTCAAAGCTGCCATGCAACACTTCTTTTGATATATATATATATATATATATATATATATATATATATATATATATATATATATATGTGTGTGTGTGTGTGTGTGTGTGTGTGTGTGTGTGTGTGTGTGTGTGTGTGACCTGGAATACCTTAGTATGAAAAGGATAAGAAATGGGGAGAGGTGGAAATGTGTTACACACTCACATGCACACACATTCACACACTTATATATGTAGGGTGTGTCCCTGTGGTGTAATGGTGAAAGCGCTAGACGGTGGAATCATAGTCCGCGAGTTCGAACTCTAGTCACGCTATTATGTTCCCTTCCGGCCAAATACCCCTGGGAAAAGTTTTAACCCTCTAATCTATGGGTTAAATAGTGCCACTACAGTCCTTCTAAAAAGATGGATTCGGCACTAAATAACCAGAGAAGTTTGATATGTCATTAGATAAGAAACAAAGAAACATATATATATATATATATATATATATATATAGAGAGAGAGAGAGAGAGAGAGAGAGAGAGGGAGAGTAGAAAACGAGAGAAAGAGGGCCAGCATGAAATAGGTCTTGGTTCAAGGTCATTTAAAAATTGTCCATGACACTGAACTCTCTTAAATCATGTCATATACACATTGATATTTTTTTGTGAATACACATGTGTGCGTACACATATACACGTGCATGCATCCGCCACACAAACACACAGATATATATATATATATATATATATATATATATATATATATATATATATATATATATATATACATATATATATATACTTAAAGATCTTATAGCGCAGGCTATGTAATGATGAAGTACGGGCTTTTCTTCTAGCCTTTGTGAGCAGTATATTTAATGACTGAGTGTGCAGATTCCCATACGGACTTAGTCATTGTGTAGAAATCTGTGCATGCTTCAAAATGTTCAGCCATGTTTAACATTAAAAGAGACCTGTTTTTTGCTCTAATGAGATAAATTTCATCTTTCATTGATACAATTTGTAGCAATCTAATAATAGAAAATCAAGTCAGCAAGCAATACTTTCTTAGTTCCACTATTCATTTCTGATTACCATTTATACATTTTAACCAGATTTTTGAAGAAGATTTCTATATTCATAAGCGTCAAAATGCAGTTTAGTAGGAAATAAGGAGTTGATATTTTGTTAATTTGTTAATGCCAATATGAATTCACAGATTTGCAGAAGAGAATGAATTAAATACTCGCATTAAAACAGGAAGTTCATCACACTCATGAAATCTTTTTCTAATTTTATAATAATGATTAATAACCAGTTGTATAAAAAAAAAGATAAATAAATTATCCGACAAAAGGTTGTGAATTGATTCTATTTTTGTTCTTTTCATCAGTACAATTCGCATAAAAAAGAACGAAATTATTTACCTATGGAATGGTACTTCTGTGTCGAAACAAATTAAATACGTATTCTGCCTTGGATCAAATTCTCACTTCTCAGAAGATTACGATCAAATCTGAGTATGAGCTCTCCTCTGCATTGCAAGAAATTTTCTCTTGTCGACCGTTCTGTCTAATATGAGAGTTTATCATACTTACCTTGAGCCAACACGAGTAAGCATTTACTAAGATTACCATAGTTTGATACAAGTAAAGAAAGTATTGGGCATCCAATGAAGGAATAATTATTTAGTATCTATTTGTACTCTTTATTTTCGTTCACATCTTCAAATTGAATTAGGAAAATGTGTTCATGAAGAAGCAGCTCTCCACTGCATAAAGAGAAATGTATTGTGATGTTTATTTCAGGGTATCTTGATAGCTTTGTGACACTGTTCATGGTGACAAGAGAATTGTATCACTGCCTATATATATACGTGTTGGTCCCTACGCAAAAATGAGCGTTTGTCATATTTTTGCCTCATGAGGAGAGAATTAAGAATCAATTCTGAACGGATAGGCTTGCGGATCAGATTCGAATGTATTATTTCTTCTTTTTTTTCTCACCCACCTTC
>OY757905.1:92518380-92560880 GCA_963585895.1 Sepioteuthis lessoniana
ATTTATTTTATATAAGACATTTAGTCTTTGTATGTATGTATAGATTGTTGATATGCCTTTGGGGATATACAGATATGTGCATATGTAGGTGGGTTTTGCGTGTGTCTCCTATTCCATGTATGGAAAGAAAATTTGTTAAGATTTTTCTCTAAATTATATATATATATATATATGTGTGTGTGTGTGTGTGTGTGTGTGTGTGTGGATATTCATTCTTATTCATTATTTTTCATACATACATTCATATATATGTGCAGTATTGCGTCCCTCAAGTAAGCCAGTTCGAATTCCTGTGTATGCTGTTGCTTTTACTTTTGGACTTATAGCCTTGGTTATTTTTTACCCCTTTATCCTTCATCTGTGGGTTTAAGAGTATTACGACTGTTCCTCTCAAAGAATTACTCTGAAATTAAATAACACACAAAGTTTGATTTGCCATTAAACAAAGAAATTAAAACATCAGTTTTATATAACATTTTATAAGTATGTTTACCTTCTGTTAGCATTCAAGTCTAAAATAAATGTTGCTAGAACGTATTGATAAAAATTAACCCTTAACAAGGAGACACTCGAGGAATTTTGCCTTAGGTTGAACCTTCTGGCCTAAACAAGTATTTATTTTTAAAAAAAGAACAAATATATTCACTTGTCTCATAACCAAGGTATTTTATGTGCGTATTTGATATGCAAACGGGAATAGTGATTTATATATGATTCATATCTACCTGAACTTGAAAAAATTAAGTATAATTCTTACGCACCCGTAATTTATATTTACGTTCCTTCGTAAAAAAAAACGAAAACAAAAAACAAAACCTGAGAAACAAACAAAACAAAGAAAATCAAACAAAAACAAACGAAACAACGGCCCCCACCACCATCGAAAACAAAAGAAATTTAAAATATTCCGTATGGTATTCTTTCTACGTCACTGTCAGAATTTATATAAATACACGCGCGTGCGCGCGCACACACACATCATATATATATATATATATATATATATATATATATATATATATATATATATATATATATATATTTCATGTACAAAATTTTATACATATATATATATATATATACGTATTTTTTTCATGATGTATCAGGACAGAAGTTGAATTTATCAAGATACAAAAGAACAATTAATGAAATTTCCCTTTTCTACAATATTGTACCATTGGCATACAAGCAAATAATTCCTGTAAATTTTTCATTGATCGAAGCTCTTCTAAATATTTTCTTTTGGCTCGCTATGAAACTCTGTCATCGTATTTCTTTTAATGTCCATCTATTTCTCAAATCACTCATCCTTGTAATGACTCTTTCGCTGAGAAAACCAGAAAAATCTCACAGAGCTAAATCTGATTGCGAATAGAGATTGTTGCACTTGCATCATCCTGTGTTTCACTGAGGGCTGATTGTGAAAAGTGTCTTGATTATACCCTCTCGTATATATATATATATATATATATATATATATATATATATATATATATATACATATATATATATATATATATATATATATATATATATGATATTTTATTTGTATTTTTTCACTATTATGTCATATATACAGAATATTTAATGGTTTCCAGATTACAGTTTTTATATACTTCCTGATATCAGTCATGGTCATTGTTAATTTTTCGCTAATTTTTTTATAGAAAATATGTTTCAAGTGGTCTCATTTCACGTCAATACTGCCGTATACATAAATGCAAACATCCGTACACACACAAACATTGCCCCCGTTCTCTCTCTCTCTCTCTCTCTCTCTCTCTCTCTCTCTCTCTCTCTCTCACACACACACACACACACACACACACACATTATGTGTGCAGGGTAAAAACATCTTAGCTTACGGAAGTTGTGAAAGAGGAAAAATTGGAGAGGTTTTTGGAAGTGTTAAAAAGAAATACATGCCAAATATTTGAATTGTTGAATGTTATCTATATCCAACAATTGTTAGCTTTTGTCATGCACTTCTTGTTGGTATCGAAAACTTTTCAATAAAGTGAAAAATTCTGATACATTTAATTTATAACAGATTTTCTTGTCGGCAATAAATTTGTTATAAGAATCTTTGCGTGAGTAAATCTTCATTTCACCTGATGCATAACCTGTACAGGTACAGATTATGAAGCTCAACTAAAGGGTTATTTAATAAAACCGATATATATGATTTGTGATATGTTAAAGGTAATGTAATTGAATGCTCCTTTATTCTCTCTCACCCAGTTTATTTCTGTTATTCACATTAACATATGTATGGGTATACCCTTCATATATCTATATATAAATACACATACCCACAACCCATATATATATATATATATGTGTGTGTGTGTGTGTGTGTGTGTGTGTGTGTGTGTGTGTGAGATACTTTGAAATAATATTTTGCTTTCATAATCTTTTGATAGGGTTAAAAGCCTTATCGAAAGATTATGACTGCAAAATAATATTTCAAAGTGTTCAATCAGATATAATTTCAATGTTTCACCTATTTGTTTGTGGAAAAAAAATTTAAAAGTTACGATGATTATTTCAACCTTATAATTATTAATAAATAAATGATGCCTTCAATCCCATTTATATTTCATTTTTTTCTGTTAATTATCAGGTTTTTAAAAAATAAACATTTAAAGTTGAGAACAGTGAAAAAAAAAAAATAACAACGTGTTTCTTACATTGTTTGAATTTTTTATTTTCTAAATCTACATAAAAAGGATTTTAGTAACAGTTTATTCAATATTATGTTCGTAACAGTATTGGGTATTTTTTTAAAATAATGCACAAAATCTTATCACTAGTCGTCACTAAAATTATATCAAAATGATAATATTTGTTCGTCATTCACGAGAATAGAATCTAATTAACCTTTTATTATTTTTCTCCGTACTCTTCTTTTCCTGAGGAGATTTTTCTTTCCTTTTTTGTTCAAATTTTTTTTCCTTTCGAATGTTATTTTCTTCCTTTCTTTCACCTACAAATTTCTTTCATTCTTTCTCAACCCATCTTTCATTATTATATTTTTTCTTTCTTATTATTCTTTCTTTCTTTCTTTTTTTCTTTCTTTTTTCTTTCTTTCTTTCTTTCCCCTGTTAGAATTTAATTTATTTTTTCCTTTCCTTCTCTCAATCCATTTCTTTCTTTCTTTCTTTCTTTCTTTCTTTATTTATTTATTTATCTATTTATTTCTACCTATCAGTCTCTTTTTTGCTCTCTTCCTTTCACAATTCCAATATCTCCAGGTGTCGATCGTTAAATACTGAATACTTTACATTGGAAGCAAAGCATCTTCACAGCCAGACGATAGGCAAAAATGAAGGAGGCAGACGGACATGACTCTTACTTGGAGCATTACTCTGACTATTATGGCCGACGTTAAAACTGCTTCTCTTACATTCACTCAGGCACACACTACACATTTCTTAAAATAAAGCTCGACTGATAAAATTATTTATCAGTCAAAATAAAGAGAAAAAAAATTGGGGTCTTCAGGTTTTTAACAAGAGGAATCTATGTGTCTAGCTACATAATCCACTCGATTCAGTATATTTAATTTTATAGAAAGAAAAAAAAAAAGAAAAGAAATCCTTTCATTTTTTTAAATCAATATTATTTTTATGTTAATTTTTGTAGATCTTATATGTCTATTCTTGATATGACAGTATTTTTAGAATATATCTTTTTTCGTTATTTTAGATCATTCCTCAAAAATTTCGTGAAAAAAAAAAAGAATAAAGATTCATCGATAACTGTAAAAATATGATATTTGAAAGACAAAAAAAAAAAACCCCAAAAAACATGCTTATATATATTTATCTTGAAAATCATAAAATTTATATTATATAAACAGAACGACGAGGAAAATATAAAATGATGAAAAAGATAAAAGAATTTTGATATGGATTTAATATAACGTATGAAAAAATAGTGAGAACGTTCATTTTTATTTACTTTAAAGAAAATAAAGTTGGATATATTGGGACATAACTGATGCTGAAATAAATTGATTATGCTATTATTATCATCACTATTTTACTGTATTTCAAAGCAGTTATATAATAATAATAATAATAATAATAATAATAATAATAATAATAATAATAATAATAATAATAATTGTAGTAGTAATAGTAGTAGTTGTAAGAGGAGTATCAGTTATAGTGGTAATGTGATGCACTTTTTATGATACTTGTTCCTCTCACAAGTTTTTATACGAAGTGCATACGATAAGTTTCCAGACTTTTTTCGTATGGGCATTTAAAATTGTCGTAGGCTCGTGAAAATTCAGTATGTTATTGCTATACATCTTATGAGATGACTGTCCAATTTGTATGATTTCAGCTTCAAATCAACAGCTACAGCAGGAATTGGAATACACCCTACTAAAACCTGATTGTAACAGCTGGTTAATTTCAAAAATGCGATCTGACACTTTAGAAGAACTATATGCGGTAAAATTGTGTTTTAAACTAGGAAAAAATGCCACAAGAACGTATCGAATGCTTCAGACTGCTTTTCGACCATCTTGCATGAAGCGAGCATCAGTTTTTGAGTGGCATAAGAGATTCAAGGAAGGCAGGGAGTCTGTAAGGGATGGTCAGAGGTATGGGAGGAGTAAGGATGTCATAATACCAGAGTTGATTGGCCAAAGGGTTAGGGTTACTATGTTGAGGTTTTAAGGGAGTTGAGGAAGAGGTTCCGTCGGAAGAGGCCAGCAGTCTTCAAATCAGGTCAGTGGCATTTTCACCAGGACAATACACCAGTCCACAACTCCATCCTTGTCACAGACTATTTGACTAAGATGGGCATCAAGACTGTTCCTTACCCTCCCTATATTTACGACCTTGCACCCTTTGACTTTTTCTTATCCCGAAAGCTCAGAGGCAGTCGTTATGAGAGAATTGAGGAGATGAAAGAGGCTGTGACGAAGGTCATTGACACGCTTACACAAGAGGACTTCCATGGGGCCTTCCAGAAGTTGTTGGAACGGTACAACAAGTGCATTGCAGCTGGAGGAGATTACATCGAAGGGGACTAGAGTTTCATGTGAGTACTATCAATAAAAGTGCCCATACGAAAAAAGTCTGGAAACTTATCGTATGCACCTCGTATATTGGGATAGTTACAATTATTTCTACAGTGTTAAATTAGTTTCTAACAAAGTATTTTTAAGCATTTTATGCTCATGGCCTATTCCACTTGTTCGTAGATATTATTAAGAGTAGAATATTAGTATTATTATTACATGCTTTACTGTTTAGATATATACTAAAAATAAATTTGCAATAAATTTTAAACATTTTAAAACTTATTGCAAATTTATCTGCTAGCTATATTATCAAATTTTTGGTACTGTTCTAACTATTATAATTAATCAAAATGGTGACCATTATTCTATTGGCATAAAAATAATTATTTTCGCTCTTAAAGACTTACGTAGTAGTAATAGTCATAATATTTTTCAATATCATACTCTGCCTTATTTCATCATGGATGCATGTTTTTATTTTCAATATCCAGTTGAAATTTAGATTGGCGTGTTCATTTGTTGTGTGTATTGCAAGAAATTTGAAAATAAATTACTTAAAAACACCCCTTAAAAAGATCAAGAGAATAATCAATGATCATACTTAAATGTACAAAAGCACTATTTTCAAGTGAACAAAGAAAATATGTAACTTAAGACAAAGTATATAAAGTTTGCATCCTTATATTAACGATTTATAGAAAAGGAATTTAGTTCCAAGACATGAAAGACATTTCAAGTACTCTTTGCTCAATATTCTTTGCTCAAAAAAAGGCAAATGAAGTGATGGAATTCGAAAAGAGATGAAAGAGATGGGTTATGACTCTAGATAATGTAAGGTTAAATAAGCATGAAAAAATTGCTTCAAGTTCTCCTCCGAGATTTTGTGACTTTATCTATACGGGCTGTAAAAGTAAATTGACTTTGATGACAAAACAGATTATCAACCTGGCCACAAATCAATTGTGCATCTAATGAAGCCAATTGAGGGAAGGTCTTCTCTACCATCAGGATTCAAATCTAGCTTTTAGACGCGCTTTGAATAGCAAACATTAGTTTGACTATGTCCCAAACCATCGCTCCGTATGGAGCTGCATAATCTTCTCAGTGTCATGGCAACCAGTTTATTTGTGTATTTGTAAAATATTAGATAATCATAAGGACAAACTATCCACTTCTCATTCATTTGAAATATTTCTATCTGTCTGCCTGTTAACAAGCGTATTCACTCTTCTCTGTACAAATTTATAAAATTGTGTCCGATTACATCGTCAAAATTTTAATATTAAGTTACTAGCACATTTATTTTTCTGAAACAACTCTCATCTAAATAAATGTATTCACATTCTTATCTGCCTAACCATATTCAAATGTAAGTTCATGCAAAGTTTAGTGATATATATATATATATATATATATATATATATATATATATATATATCAGTGTGCGTGCGTACGCGTGCATGCGTATATGTGAGAAGAGTGTGGATATTTATCAATCATTATAATGATTTTCTCTAGTGGCACTGCCATAGCTTTCTGCTCAAGTTTTACTCAATTCTCCCGAATGAACAACAAACAAAACAAATAAATAAGGTTTCACGTGTATTTCTTTTCTTTATTTCATTTTCCTTTTATCAAATCGACATTACCAAATCGTTCATTATTTCCCCCAAGATCCTCTCATAAAATGTGTCCGTCAAACGCAGACAATAATAATAATAATAATAATAATAATAATAAGAAGAAGAAGAAGAAGAAGAAGAAGAAGAAGGGGAGGAAAAGCAACAACAACAAAAACAACAACAAAATATTTCTATATTAAACGTGAAAGGAAGAAAGAAAAATCGATATTACTTAAAAATAAAAGAAGACAAATATGACAGAAAGGAAAGCATAGAGAATCTTGTTTGAAATCTCGCCAATTTTATTGAATCGCTTTAGATAAAATCAGATGAAGATAGGTTCGTTTGATTTTGTCGATAGACCAGGATTTCGAATGATTTAAGTTAAGCTATGCTAAAAGGGAAAATAGGGAGATGCTTCGTCCGTCTCACTCTGATCTGGCACTTAATTCATTATTACAGCCAACTTTAAAAACATTATTCTTTGAAGATAAGACTTTGCTGATTAATTCTGTAAAAGACAGTAATGGGAAATCAGCATTATTATCTTCAACACTCCTTCTTCTTCTTCTTCTTCTTCTTCTTCTTCTTCTTATTATTATTATTATTATTATTATTATTATTATATTTTTTCTTGTTAGGTTTTTCACTCTGGCAGCATCTCGTCGCCTGTATTCAAGATAAAGTGACATCAAATTTTCTTAATACTGAAGAATTCTTCCAAGTATTCAACGTAAATTTAACACCATTGAATAGTCTTGATGTTTCTCCAGACCTTGATTGTTTGATTCTTTGACGATAACCCCTGAGGCTCAAATCAAAACTAGCACCGGTGTCACTATTAGGGTCCACTGTTTCTCCATTTCTCCGGTAAAGTTGAGATATTTATCCAATTTTTTGCTTTCTTTAAGGTTCATCTGTGATTCGCAGAAACTGCGGAGTCCAACGAGTTTTCTTCTTCTTCTTCTTCTTCTTCTTCTTCTTCTTCTTCTTCTTCTTCTTCTTCTTCTTCTTCTTCTTCTTCTTCTTCTTCTTCTTCACAACATCACCAAAACAGCTAGTTCTGGTATTAATTCTGCGATTTAGTCATCCATTTGAATTAAAAAGTTCCAGAGACTTTGATGTGCTTCATTCTGTTGGACAAACTTTAGTTTCTGATAATGTCGTTACTGTGTGTGGTCAAAACGCAGGCATTTATATTTTCCTGTAACTCTTTCTTTTCACCAAGTCAACTCATTTATTGTACTCATTATGAAATGCAGTAGTTATTATTATTATTATTATTATTATTATTATTATTATTATTATTATTATTATTATTATTATTATTATTATTCCTTGAGAGTTTTTCACATCAGCGTTAGCTGATTGTCTTTCACTGGAGTTTGAGTGACATCAAGTCTCCTCAAGTTTCTAGGACTCTTCTAAGTATTCTGGCCGATCTCAATAAAGTTGTAGTTTTGATGTTCTCCACTCGTCCTATTTTCAGGTCCTTCAGTCCCTTTTTAATCCTTTGGTGACTCTACCAAGAGCATCAATTACAATTAGTATGAACGTTACTTTCATGTTTCACAGTTTCTTCAATTCTCTAGCAAGGTTAAGGTATTTAGCCTTCTTTTCACTTTCTTTCAATTTTACTCTGTAGTCATCCGGGACATCGTAGTCCACGATTTTGCAAGTTCTCTTTTTTTCTTGATTATTATATGGTCAGGTTGTATGACCGGGATTACTTAATCTGTTTGTATGTCAAAATCCCAGAGGAGTTTGTGTGTGACATTCTCCGGGACAGATGTTGGGTTGTGCATATACCATTTGTTCGTATGGTCAACTTATTAATATTTGGATTTCATATATACTTATTCGATTTGTACATCTCAACGTTAAACCTATTCAAGAATGTGAGAAGCGTACTTTAGGTCAAGGTTCCCAAATAATCCGAACACTACTACTACTATTTCTTCTACTACTACTACTAATAATAATAAAAATAATAATAAGCATGAAGGAAGACTGATTACAGCCACCAGAAACGAAATTAACAACACGAAGGCCAACAATAATAATAACTAGAAAACAAAAATAGTCGTTTTGACGACTAATAATCAACATCTCACACGACAAAACCTGGACGTGGTTAAGAAAAGGAAACTTCAAGAGAGAAACAGAATCTCTCCTAATAGCAGCACAAAACAACTCCTATAGAACCAATCATATCAAAGCGAAAATAGATAAAACCCAACAAAATAGCAAATGAAGATAATGTGGTGATAGAGTCGAAACCATCAATCACGAAATTAGCGAATGCAGCAAATTAGAGCAGAAAGAGTATAAGACTAGACACGACTGAGTGGGCAAGGGGATCCACTTAGAGATGTGTAACAAATTTAAATTTGACCATACGAACAAATGGTATATGCATAACCCAGCATCTGTCATAGAGAATAACACACATAAATTCCTATGGGACTTTAACATGCAGACAGATCACCTAATCTCGGCCAGAAGCACAGACCTTAAAATAATCAACAACAAAAAACAAAACAAAAAACAAACAAAAACAAACCCCAAAAACAAAGGATAACTTGGAAAATTGTGGACTTTGCTGCCCCGACTGACCACAGAATAAAACTGAAAGAATGTGAACAGAAGGATAAGTACCTCGACCTTGCAAGTGAATTTAAAAAAATATATGGAACATGAAGGTGACAATTATACCAATCGTGATTGGTGATTTTGGTATAGTCACCAAAGGATTATTAAACGCGCTGGAGGACATGGAGGTCGGTGGACGAGGAGAGACTATTCAAATTAAAAGAAAAACCAGAATACTGAGAAGAGTCTTGGAGACTTGAGAAGACTTGCTGTCTCTCAAACTCCTGTGAAAGACTATCAGCTAACACAGATGTGAAAAGCTCTCAAAGTGTAAACAATAATTTTATCATATTTGTTCACGTGAATATACTGTTTGATTTTGATTAAAATTCCTTTTAGTAAATTTGTAAGATCAAGCTTGTGTCTATCTTAAGACGATTCTTCATCTGTTAACATCTCCATTACTGTTATTGTTATCATAATTATTGTTTCAATGAAGATATACGACATAAGAGACCACACACACACACACACACATACATATATATATATATATGTGTGTGTGTGTGTGTGTGTGTGTGTGTGTGTACATAGATAGATAGATAGATAGATAGATAGATAGATAGATAGATAGATAGATAGACCTAAGTGCATATATTCAAACCTACTAATTATATAAACTAATAATGAAGAAAACGACTCTTGAAGAATAAAAATAATTACGAGAATACCTGGAAATATTATTCATTTTAATTCATTTTTCTCTATATATTTTGAGTCTATATTATAATGTTCTGATTCTGGAGTATGTGCTTACGTAACCTGGTAAAATGACAAATAACGAAATATTTGATCGTGTAATACGATTTAAACGTTCTTAAGGTTTATTTGACCCAATTTTCAACTTAATGAGAATAGTTTTGGGACGGTGTGTGCATGAGCTATGTACATTCTCAAGGGTGATGACAATTAGATTGTTATTATGTAGTACTTTTCGTTACTAATTTATTTGCAGTTAATCATGTTCTAGATTATATGACCGAAAGTCAAATTAATGGACATTGAATATGGACTTTAAACGAGTTATTTGAATTATCTTTTAAAGTTTTGGCAAAATAATTTACCTCATAGTTTTTGCTAAATGCCTAAAAAGTAAAGTCTAAAACAATGTTTTGTTTCAGTACGATCATCATCATCGTCAAATAAAGAGTTATAAGTACCAATGTTTCTTATTCTTACAACAGTCATTTTAAACATTTTAATCATTATACTTGTCACCGATTGAAGTAATTGTTTTCGTCACAGTCATTAACTAAATGACATTATTAAAACACTCGGGGAATTTATGTCCGTGCTATTAGGTACATGTGTTTTCTTGTATAAAAGTCACCTGAAAATATTTTCTTCAATCATTTCAGAAATTAAATGTAATTTATTTATAAATTTCAAATAAATATATTTTTGTAAAAAAAGGCACAATTTGAGCTCTACTAAGATGAAACAACTTGATTAATGATGATCATTATAATGTTTACTGTAATGAAAGAAAACAGTGTCCAATACAATTAGACAAAAAATCAATAGGTCTCCTCTCACAATGGCAATGTTGATAATATTCACACTGATAAAGACACTGATGATGCTGATGATATTATTAATAAATAGCATTGTTGAAGCAGCAGCATCAACAGCAGCAATAATAATAATAATAATAATAATAATAATAATAATAATAATAATAATAATGAAAAATTGCTAATTGTAATAATCATAGTTGTGGTACTGAGTATATCATAAATGATATTTTATATTATAGATATTGAGAGAAAACTGACTTTTATTATTATTCCCTTAATTTCTATGATTATTGGTTATCATAATTTTAAAAAGAATCGTTTATTTACAACGTTACAATCATTATCCTAACTCAAAAACCTGTATATAAAAATATTTCTTTACTATCTGATACTCTGATGCTCATCGTCATGATATTAAATAATAGTAAATTAACATTTTTATATATCGGGTCATTAGTTATTCATTCCTCTCTTATTAAAATATCAGAGTTTGAGGACTTATCAGGTGTATGTTTGTGTGTATATGTGTATCTTGTATATTCATTTATTCATATATTCAGAAATGGTTAGAGACAGTTTAGCAACAAAAGAATAAGAAAGAGCGATAGCAGGAGAAAAATGCATCCATATATATATATATATATATATGCACATACACACATTCACGCACACACGCGCGCGCGCACGTGTGTGTGTGTGTGTGTGTGTGTGTGTGTGTGTGTGTGTGTGTGTGTGTGTGTGTGTGTGTTTGTGTGTGTGTCGTAGTCGCTTAATTTTAAGGGTTCATGCAATCATCAAGTTCAAGCACCTTAAAAAACCTTTTCATCTTGTTTGCATTTTGAATTTTATGTTTCAATCTCCGACATGAATGTATAATAATTAACCTTACCTTTTCAGCAAAAGAAAATATTTGAACTTTTATCTCAAAGGCTTTTAAATGAACATTCATTCTTCAGATTGTTTATTATTTCGAAACTTTGTCAGTTTTAAATTATTTGAAAGCTGAAATTTGTTTTGTCGAGTCCATTGACAAATGACGCAAATGTTTTTGGTAAAACGAAAAAAAAAAAATATAGAAGGAAAACATCTGTCATTTGTGCTTTGTAAATTCGAAACTTAAACACAAAAATATACTGGGGAAAGAATTGCATATTTCATATTTTTATTGCCTTGAGAATGACCATTTTTCAATATTTTAAATCACATTACTTTTATAAAGACTCAAAAAATGGTACTTGATGCCTCCTTGCTTAACACTCAGCATTATAAGGTACGGATCAAGGGTAAAGTAGAGCAATCCAGGGAAGGAGTAGCGCCCTCCCCTACACCTTCGTGTAGTAGCTATCAAAAAGGGAGCCTTCGGGTTACCCTCGACTATGGTCGCCAACTTTACTTTACTTACTTTTATATGTTAACAACCCTCTTTTAGACAGCACTCTTCCTTATATCTTGTATGCTGAATTCAGGGGTCAAGACAGTTAATAGATTATTAAAAATACAGATCGTTTTAAACTACTTTATAAGAAAACAAACTACAGTGGATATATAAAGGACTAAATCTGCAAACTTATTCTACTTTACAAAGAAGAAATTTAAAATTATAATGGTACTTTTTTTTTAATAGAGAATTCATGAGTAATTGTCGATATTCTTTATGATGGTGCTTGAAAAGATCAGTGACATTAATTGTGCAAAGAGTCAAATAATTGCCCAGTATTTAGGTGTTACTTTGAACATTTGAACCTGTCGTTTGAGGATCATAAATTGAAGTCACAACCTTATTAGCCGTAGCCTTGCCCCATCTGCTGATACAATACCTTTGGGCGTAGAGTTGACAGGCAGGCCTTTTATTGTTGTGTGATAATAGGCAAGTTATTCTCTCAAAATATTACAAGTGATTTTATTTCTAGCGGGACACACATCTATTACGGCCTTGTGTAACACAAAGCTGAGCTCAAGGAATATCTAGGTAAAGTCAACTTTATTTCAATGGTTAAATGTGTATCGATTTCTTAAAAAAATTCTCTGGAATACAAATGAATCATAATGATATCAATACAAAAATTATAAATAAATGAATGAAAAGCATATCATTTGTCTTGCAAATTTGTTCAGTGACTTTCTTATTCGTTGTGCGTTCTTCTGTTCTCCTTGATTCTACTGAGTGACTTCAGCTGTTCTATAGTTGAGTCTAACTGGTATATATGACCTTAAATTATTTTTTTTTTATTCTTCTTAAGTTCACATCGAACACTACAATCACTCATTTCTGCGTATCTTTAATGAGGTATTTTTTACGAAAATTATTCCTCACTTGGATCACTCTCTATATCGTCCTGTGATTAAATATGATCATCTACTTTGAATGGCTTAGATCTCTGTTTATTAAATAAATAAAATTAACAAATAGATGATTTAATTAAAGTAATGACTACTATTTTAGAGAAATTCCATAGCTTACTAAATGATGAGATGAGGATGTCGATGATTAGGATGGTAAAGAAAAATCACTGGAGAAGATTATAGAATGCATCGTTCATTTGTGAATAGCAAAAGATCTACTTTCATTACCTTTCATTACAGGATATTACTTCTTACACAATTTCATGGGGTTATTGGGAATTTTTTTGTGGGGGTGTCTAACCATCAAGAGAGAGAGAGAGAGAGAGAGAGAGAGAGAGAGAGAGAGAGAGAGAGAGAGAGAGTTTCGGGATAGAGAGTGAGAAAGTAATATCGGTATAACAAAAGAAAAGAGGAAGAAAATAATTCAATAAATTTGTTTGAAAAGAAAACAGAATAAATGGGAAAATAGTTGGAAGGTAAGAAAATATACGGAAAGTAAATGTTTGAAAGAAATATCTAGTAAGACACAAAGAAGAGAAAAGAACGAGAAAGGAAAGAAAGGCTATTCAAAAGCGGAGAATGAATTTAAAAAAATAGAAAGAAAGAAAGAAAGAAAGAAAGAAAGAAAGAAAGAAAGAAAGAAAGAAGAATTGGAGACAAAAATTTGAATGAGAAAAAAGAAAAAGGTAAACAAGAGAAAATAAAATTAGTGAAAGGAGATCATTATGAAATGATAACTATGGCCTTGCAGATCAGAGAATGATTTTTTCAGTGAAAATTGTAGAAGAAAAAGACAAAGGGTCACTGAAATTTATTTCCTCAAAAGACTAACCAGTAGACACAGGTGCCTGAACGTACGGATAAGGGAAGTGGGATAGACACTAAACGAAAAAAAAAAAAAAAGGAAAAAAAGAAAAGTCCCAGCAAGAGAAAAAAAATTCAATAGACGAAACAGAATAGACGAAACAGAAGATAAAGAAATTCTCTTCCTTTTCTTTCTTTTATTTTTAATACCACATTTACGACTACTTGTACTGCTGCTACGGTCTTTTCCTGCCCACCCGAGACGAATCAGCACGTGTACTCTCTCCCTCTTTTTCTCCCTCTTTCACACACACACACACACACACACACACACACACACACACACACACACACACACACACACACACACATATATATATATATATATATATATATATAACTCATCACAATAATCAAACACACTGTGCTTTTGTTTTTAACAATATTACGCATAAACAAATAAATCGAAACAATAAACACTTATACGTTAGTACACACACAAAAACTAGGTTGGCACGCTTCATAGTTACACACTTGGCGACCAGATAACAAAAATATTTCATAGTTTTTATTTACAAAAATAAACATTCTTAAATTTTGAGGACATTTTGATATTGGCAATACTTATTTCTTAATTCTTCTTTTATAAAAACTCTCACGACAAACAAGTTCTCTGTAAACTTCACAATTAGCTGGTAGAAGTTATATCTTATTTTAATATGCTACACAATGATATGAAAAAATGTATGACTCTCCCTAGCATTATTTCTTGCGATTTATTGAACTAAAAACTAGATTTTGCGTCATGACCCGCGATGTAAGAAAAGGAGAAACGCACAGCGAAAAACAAAATACTCGCGTACGCGCACACGCGTTTGTGTGTGTGCGCTCGCGATTGAACGAATGGTAGATCCCTACTCAATGAAAAAATATCGATTGTCTTGAGTGTTAATTAAGTTAAGCTTAGTATTATATGATACAAGTGTGGGACACTCAGTGGGTATTAAACTCGCTGACCACCACTCCCTGGTAAGCCACAAGTGAATATCCATATTTTAGGAGATCATTAAGTAATGATAATAATGATAGTTTTATCGAAATATTCTAACCGATGAATTGATTGGCATGTACAAAAACACGCACTTTTATCAGCAAAGTTATGATTTATTGACAAACAAAGCATTACTTCTTCTTGTATGAATAATCAAAAGCGTAATAATCGGCGTTTTTTTTTTTATGTTGATATATTTTTCTAAAATGTTTATCTCATATGTGACACTCTTTACATTGGTTCTCATCCTGGCCTCCGTAGAAAAAATGTTCCTATGAAATATCACTCAAAAAAAAAAAAAAAAGAATAAATAAATAAAAAACGAAAACAAAAATGAAACAAAAGCACAAACAATTAAGTATTATTTAGATAAAATATTTTTGTGGAAAAGTTTAACTTATGGATGTCAATTTAAAAGCTCGAAAAAAATTAAATCGGAATTTTTTCTTTAATTGTTTACCAAATCCTTAGAAATTAAAACTACGAAAACGAAAAAAATTCCTTGAAGAGCAATATTGTACTTTTTTTTTAATCGTTTTCTCAACTTCAAAAATAAAACATCGTAAGAACAAAATAGACAAACCGGTATAAAGTATAAAGAAAATCTTATTTTCCATGAAATCTTTGGAACACGGAACAATCATTTACCTGCACCTTAATGAAGGGAGTCAAATAAACAAAATTATTGAGACAATAAAAGAATAAAAAAGAAAAAGATTTGTTGACAACAAAACAATACAAAAAAACGCAACAAAACAATGCAAAACTTATGAAAAAAAAAAAACAAGTTGACAGCAAAAAAATACAAAAAACGTTGTTTTCAGAATTTTCAGAAAATGTCTCTTTAAAAGAAATCTCATCTTTAACTGTTTTAAATACTAAAAATTTTATTGAAATTCCATAATTAGCCGATATTGGAGGGGATTTAAAAAGAAAAAGAAACGGTACTCTAACAGGTGCGTGTTTTAGTACATACCTAATAATTGACCTGTATACAATGCAAATATTTTGTATCATGAGCAAAAATCTTCATCCTTGTATGATTTTTATTTTAATATGAATATATTTACAGTAGGCTTCACTCTTTCACACACTGTCTCTCCCTCGCTATCTCTCTCTCAATCTTCCTTTCTTTCTTTTTGCTCGGCCATATGTCGATCTAGCTATCCATTTATCAATACTAATAGCAGCATAATATCTTAATTGTATATTCGATAGTAATTAAATTTCGCTGCAACAATATAACAGCCATGTCGAGGATATTTTCCTACTTATTCGCTATTTCCTTAATTCAATTTGCATAGTTTATCCGCCGAATAAATTGAAAACAGCTAGACAAATCAACAAAAAAACAAAGAAACGACTGTTTCATAAATAAGGCCTCGGTCAAAATTTTGTTTTGTGGTCTTATTTCAGGAAGAATTTATATGATTTAAATAAATATTTCTTATTGTTATTATTAACTGAGAGGTAATAATAAAAATAAAAATATTTCTTTGAATCATTTAATTTCATACTGAAATAATACCACAAAACAAAATTTTTACCGAGGCCTTTTTGCATATATTAATAATTATCGCATGTAAATAATAATGGTGTGAATGACACCTTGTAATTTTCTAATTTCTTGCTCCGATTCCTTTTTTTTATTACACCTTGAAATTATTCATCAATTAGATAAGTTAATTAAAATAGTGTCATTTGCGTTATAATCAATTAATTGCATTGCTAAAATTTGTTTATGTTATTCATAATTGACTATTAATATTTCCTTAAACAATTTCGAATTCATGTTTTATTTTTGGATTTTTAATTTTTTCTAGTCTCGAGTGAAGCCAACTGAAAATGAAAAAAAATTCTTTAGTTCTCCGATATTTTGTCGGATAATACTAAATGGACAAACTTCCATTTGGTTAGTAAACGCCTTCTTTTTTAACAAAAGCAAAAACAAAAAAAGCAAAAAAAAAAAAAAAAAGGATAATTTTTTACAAAAGATATTATTCTTTCAATAAACTGTAAAAAAAAAAAAGACAGATTTCTTGCTTTTTTAAATCCGGTATACAAAAATGAATACTCTAAAAATTAATTGAGCAATAAATTCTTTTTCTTCAAAGAGAAAATTGAAAAAAGAAATCTAGTATGATAACGAGTTTAAGTATATGAAGGTGAAAGAAAAAGCAAAATTGATATAACATTTCCGTCGTAATTAAATTTTTTTAAAAATTATGATTAGAAACATTTTTAAAAAAAATTATTTACGTCTGAGTCTGAATGCATGAATATGTTGAATATCTTGAGGTGCATGTGTGTATATCTGTGAATGCATATATATATATATATATATATATATATATATATATATATATATATATATATATATATATGCGTGCGTGAGGGCGTGCGTGTGTATTTGCTAAAAATCAAGTTAACCACTGTGTTCGTTTGTATTTAGATATATGAATTAAATTTTTCCTTCGTATATATATATATATATATATATATATATATATATATATATATATATTTGAAAATTTATTTGAGGCTTTATCGCTATAAAATAGATGAACCTATTCAATGAGACAACCGTTTTAAATAAAAATTACAAATAAATAAGAATAAATAGACAAAAGAAAAGAAAAAAATAACGAAAGAAAAAACACCACCGGCGCAAATATATGTATATGCATATGTGTGTGTGTGTGTGTGTGTGTGTGTGTGTGTTTTCAATTTTTAAAAAATTTCATTTGATATTAAAAGCAGGAATAAGTTTGTACTCTATTCTTTCGCTAACACACACACACACACACACACACACACACACACACACACACACACACACACACACTTGCACGCGTGCGCAGGAACACAGACACGGGCATCAACAGCAATTTTCCCACCCGAAAAAACCAAAAAATAAAACAAACCAAACCAAAGCTAAACAAAAGAAAAAAACATGGGTTTCTGTGTCAGCCTTGTCCGACAAGTTCTAACCCCTATATACTCAGAGTGTTCAGTAAGTTTGACGAGGTTTGAAGATTTCCCTTTGAGCATGAATATCTTCATATAAATATCAACGACAAAGGAGCGTAAAAAGAAGAAAGAAAAAAAGTTAAGGATAAACATAGTCGGTTTTAATGATTTACATTTTACTATAATTAATCTAAAAATTCATGCATCCATATTCACATATAAACGAATCTATATACCTGAATGCAGGTGTATTTCTTAAAATATAAAAGTATCAAAGGATTTGAATTCTTATTGTAATGAAGATGATTATCAACCATATGAAAATCGTTTCTTGTCTCCTTCTGTTTATCAATCTCTCTCTCTATCTATCTATCTATCTATCTATCTATCTCTCTTTCTATTTATCTATCTAACATATACACGCATTCAGGTGTTTATGATTGCTTTAATGTCTTTATCTATCAACTCTCTTTTTCTTAAAATTAGAAAACTATGGAAGAAGGAAAAGTATTTAATTCGTGTATGTACGTATATATTTCGATCATGAACTTGATAATTTTTAAGAGTAATTTCTGTTGCTAATAGAATTAGTTCGACTCTTTCGCTACCCCGAAATGTGGTTAAACTATTAATTAGATCGCAAATTAACAGATTTACCATACAACTAAAGAAGGATTTAAAAAATCAAATAAAGAGTAAATTGCCCGAAAAAAAATTATCAAAAATATCCATATACACTTTTCATGAACAAATACATGTACCACAGTAAAAATAATTTTATATCAATATGGTTCTAAAATATTAATCTTTAATTTAAAGATAATGTCCTGTACAAATTTGCTTATATATATATATATATATATATATATATATATATATATATATATATATATATATATATATATATAGATAGATAGATAGATAGATAGATAGGGGTACAAGTATCTGTTATACACATATAAAGCGTATGTGAAAGTATATGCAAGTATGTATAAAAAGTTGTTTTCTTATCCAAACAAGACATTTACTAAAATATTTTGAAGTAATGTTTCCTATTTTCATATTGTGTACATTAGGTATGAAAACATTTTTACAGATATTTGATAAATGAAAATCTAATTCAAATCGCCAGAAAGTGATTAAACTGGATCGAATTTTCCGAGAGAATGTGTAACAATACTTCTCAAATGATTATAAACGGTTTTAAGACATATAGTAATATATTAAAGGCATTGAATCAAAAAGTGTCATATATATATATATATAATTTTGCATTTAATCATCTGATATTCAACTGTTATTAAATTAAAATTGCCTGAGTCTAATTATTGGACATATTTATAATCCTTCTGAGGTATTTAATTTTCGTTTCCCCACTTTCTGTTTCTTCCTTCTCTTCTCTCAATCTCTCTCTCTCTCTCTCTCTCTCTATATATATATATATATATATATATATACATACATGTGTGTGTGTGTGTGTGTGTGTGTGTGTGTGTGTGTGTGTGTGTGTGTGTGTGTGTGTGTGTGCAAATTACTTTTTATTTTAGTCACTATTATATTTGATTGAAGGTTGGTACATTAATAAACGCGTGGAAAAACAAAGAAAACATCAATTTTCAAACAACATATTTATTTTCGATAATCATCTTCCTTTTTAGTGCACCTAATTCATCTATGACTGTTAATCAGTTTGACTAAAACAATATACAGTGAACATTTCAGTTCAATATTGTCAGCATGACAGGCTATGAACTTATTGATTCCTTATCGTTTGTATGTATGTATATATGTGCAGCCAAATGCAAATGTATATGATACATTTAATTCATATCCCTTGATGTTTCTTTTTGAAATTATTTAATTTGTTGGTATTTTTTCAAAATTCTATCATTTGCCTGTATAAATCTTGTAAGGAATCGGTGAAGCTTCTATCTATAATGCTGAATGAAAGAATAATTTCTTTGAATTATCTTTATAAAATCAAAATATGATTTGATACTGTCAATAAAATTGTTCATTATTATACCTAAAAAAATTGTGATAAAATGCATTCGATAAAAGTAAATATCTATATACGTTCTTAGTTTTTAATTAATTATTCATTCCTATGTATCAATATACCTAGGCAAGGTAGCCATAATGGGATTGTCTTAATAGATTGATGATCAAAAATAAATCCAAAAAAATATGCTCAATTTGAAATGATATATTTTCCTTTTGAGATAATCATTTAGGGAAAAAAAAAAAAAACAGAAAAATATATTCGAAAATAACTTGGGTTATCTTAAATTTTTCATTTGTCAACATCAAGAAAAATTTTTTGAAGCTGTACTTCTTAAAACGTAATTGTATTATTTCTACGAATATACATTAAGATACAATTGTGTTACTTACAAATATATTTATGTTGTTATACTGATAGATTAGTATTGGCTGATTATATCTTCATATACAACATACAAACATATAAAAATTACTACTACAAATATTTACACATATACATAAAGTTACACTAACAAAAACATTGTTAAATAATTTTATTTCATCGACAACAAATATATTGAAATAGTACTATATATTTTTTCCGAGTGATCTCTTATCTAAGAAGTCATAAACATTATTTCTTCTCGTTTTGTTATGAAAAAACAACCATATTTTTTTATTTTCTTCATGTAAATATTTTTACTATTATTAACTATAAGAGGTCTACTCTTTGTAGAATACCGAGTGAAAAACCAGTAATTTGAAAATTTTACACAAATGTAATATTTATTAGTAAAGCTTCCATAAAATTGCTCTTATTTAGCAAACTAAAAGGCTTGAGAATCATTAAGATGATAAATCAAGAATTAATTTTTCTGCATATATATGCATTATAATTCCTTTAGCTTATTATACCTTTAAAAATACGGTGACGTATTTCAAGTATTTATGAGATGTGTGCTAAAGCGAGAAGTAAATAGTTTTTATACTCTGCAAAAAATTTAATACATATATTGATTAACATTTGAATAATCTTGATTAATTAGTAAAAGGTGTTAATATAATTCATAATCAATTATTAAATAAAATAAAATAATATCTAGGAGTGGAGAATTTTAAACATTTCATTTTTTTAGCTGGGCACAGTATATTTTTGCCTTGAAAATAAAAATAAGATTGTTTAAAAATGATTATTCATTTAGTCATACTCACCTCCTCTGGGGAAAAATACATCATACATAAATACATATATATATATATATATATATATATATATATATATATATATATATATATATATAGAGAGAGAGAGAGAGAGAGAGAGAGAGAGAAAGCGACAGTGTGTGTGTGTGTACGTCTTTTAGTTTTGATTATCCTTGGATGTTTTATTCTTCCAAAAATCTGACCACACACACACACACACACACACACACACATATATATATATATATATATATATATATATATATATATATATATATATATATATATATATATATATATATATATATAAATTAGTTACCGAAAAATAGCGGGCCATAAATATTTACATATATACATATAACAAGACAGCCTGTTATTTCTATGTCTTAGACCCTCGTATGTCTGCGTGCGTATATTATAGAATAGGATAAATATATGTTATATTATTTTGTATTATATCATATCATATCACATTTTCTCAGAGAGATAAGTGGACATAAATACTTACACATGTAATTCTATTTGTAAATACTTACACAGAATAATGTATTTGAAAAATGCACTGAAGCAAACGAAAAGGACTTAGTGATTTTTTGGCACAAGATTCTTGTTCGCTATTGCTTTTTTAACTGTTATCCTCATTAATTTTCTGGTCAAAAAGTAAACGCAGAGATGTTTTTAAAAGAGAAAGTTGTTCATTTTCATAAATGTGAAATAATACGTATGCATATGCATGCACGTTTGTGTGTATTTACGTTTGTAGAGCGGAGTCTACGTTTAGTGAACCAGTATTTATTTCTATGTGTCTGCATATGTTTGTACATGATTTCATTTTACATACTGATAACTATTCCAGTGGTTGTGACGCGTGGACAAACTTGTCATCACGTGTTCATTAACAATATGTGTATATATGGGATGCTTTATTTGTATGTATGTGTGGACTATGCAAAATTCTCAGTGCGTCTATGGAAATCTCAACTATGTATGGGTTGTTATAAGTGTGTGTGCGTATTACTAAACTGCTAAAATTAGGTGTATGGGTGATATGGGAAGTTGGATTATGCAGAGTGTATAGCTGAGTAACTATGGGTATTTATGTTTTGCTGCTTTATTAGGACACACACACACACACACACACACACACACACACACACACACACACACACACACACACACACACACACACACACACACACACACACAAACGAGTGAGCCATTAGGATCATACTTGTTAGAATCAAAATTGGCCGCGCCACTACTCTTTCTGTATTTCTTTTTATATCAACACATATATCAACACATATGCACCCCTTCTGTTTGCATGGGTATATAGATGTGTGCATTGGTAAACAGAGAAAATATCTAACATATACGTAATATGAGAAGCTTTTAATGAATATGCTGACACTTGCTGGGATGAAAGTTGTATTAAGATATACATATATTTGTATATACACATTTATAGATATTTACTAATTTCCAACAGTAGAGCACCAAGTAAGAAACGAACTCACAACAGTAGTAACGATTTAACTTTCAGACCCTTCCTCCATTATGAAGTGCCCTAGAAACATACCTTTACATTTATATGTATACAAATATATGTATGGAAACACACACACACACACACACACACACACACACACACACACACACACACACACACACACACACACACACACACACACACATATATATATATATATATATATATATATATATATATACGAGCATGACTTTGAGTCTGTCCTGCCTATTTTCTGAAAAGCTTTTAAGATTTTGTGTATTTATAGACAAGCTGAAAAAATAAAATGTGCTTATGTATTGTTTGTATGGTTAGATATGCTGGCACATAGTTATGGTGTAAATAGTAATGGCCCAAGTCAGGAGAGCATAATTAAAGAGTTTGATTCTAACTGTGCTTAATAATTTTATTGTTGTGCTAAAATAAGATATATTTAGCAAATGACAACGCTGATACGAACTTCCAATTTGTGTGTGTATGTATATATATATATGTGTGTGTGTGTGTGTGAGAGAGAGAGAGAGAGAGAGAGACAGAGAGAGAGAGAGAGAGAGAGAGAGAGAAAGAAAGAATGTGTCAGTGCATATACATATCTATTTTGTATTTCGATCTGTATTTATATATGGACTGAATTACCCAATAGATAATCGAATTGATCCATATGTGTGTTTATGAATTCAATTGAAGTTTAATAACTCTAATCAAAACCACTTACGGTATATCTAGATGACTTCATTATTTTTAGGAATAAACATATGTATATTACATATATATATATATATATATATATATATATGTGTGTGTGTGTGTGTGTGTGTGTGTGTGTGTGTGTGTGCATATTTATATTTTTTATATACAAATAACGTTAAACATGTATCTATATGTGACTGTGTAAATAAAATTCGGTAATTGTTATTGTGCATAAATTTGTATTTACTACGAATGTTCTTATGCGATAATTTTATGTGAAAATGAGGTTATATTTATCCACCAAGTGTTCATCTGTATGTGTGAGTGAGGAGCTCAATATATAGTATATGCAAGTATGTAATTATTCAGGTTATGTGTCTACACAGGCATTTGTGTTTGTGTATAAACTTCCAGTGTTTGTACATACGTGTGAGACAACATATGCATGTGTACACCGATAAATTTGTGTCTGCAAACAGACAGATGTATGCATGTGTATCTTACAGGCATGATAGACCCAAATTTCTCCTCTCTGTCGTCACCGTTTCATGGATATTCGCTTCCTATTTTGCGGGTCCACTCATCCCAAAAGGCCAGTTCTTCATCCTTCTACATGGCTTCCTCCCTGTCACGACCATCGGCCGACTTCTACATTAGTAATCTCATCTTTTTCCCTTAGCTTCTCTTCCACTATCGGAGACAACTTCCTTGTCTTTCTTCGGCCATCGTTGATAGATGCACGTACAGCAGACAACAAGCAAAGAACAAACCTTTATTTAAAGAAAAAAAAAATCCCTATGCTATATCACACACATACATTCAGACACGCACACACATTTGCTTATAAATAGATATGCTATATATATATATATATATATGTATATATATATATATATATTTATATATATTATATATACACACACACACACAAACACACACAGACGTATATATATATATATATATATATATATATATATATATATATATATATATATATATATATATATGCGTGTGAGCGTGTATGCAGTCGTACGTAAGTTTATATATATGTGTGATTGATTGTGTATGCATACATATACATTTACGGTTGGAAATCTCAACTTATTTAGTTTAATACAAGTATATGTATGCATAAATGCCCTCAATACATATTTGTTGTGTGATTTTGACTGCAAGTAGGTAAAATCATAGAGATGTATACACTAGAATATTCTTAGATAACAAATCGCGTGAATAAATTTACTACAACTTTACACTCGCGTACACATCTCTCTGTGTGTGTTTGTTTGTGTGTGTGAGAGCACGTGTTATCTCTTGCATTCAAAGACATATGTCTTTGAATGCAAGAGATAACACGCATATATATGTGAAATATGTGTAAAAGAATGAGTTTAAGAAAATGTTACTTACCTTTTAGTAAATGTACATATACATACATATACATATGTAAATACATATGTACACATGCATACATATCTATACATACATATATATACATAAATGTATATATGGATATATATGTATATATCATGTATACATACATACGATATATATATATATATATATATATATATATATATATATATATATATATTATCATATATATTTATATGCAAATATATATTACCATATATGTGTGTACTTGTGTGTGCGTGCGTTTGTGTGTGTATTTGCATGCATTATATAGTAAGAATTAAAGTAAATATTTTTTCGGATATCATATAAAACGCAATTATCATGTTCCTTCACTCAGATATATATATATATATATATATATATATATATATATATATATATATATATATATATATATATATATACGTACACACATGTGCACACCAACTATCCCAAAGTCACACACACACACACACACACACACACACACACACACACACACACACACACACACACATATATATATATATATATATATATATATATATATATATATATATATATATATCTCCATGTACGTTTGGGGAGAAATTAAATGTTTCTTTATATGTTTACTGGTAGTTTATTCTGTTCAGCATTATATATTTTTATTTTGAATCTCAAGAAAACAACATTATTTTGATCAGGAGTCAATATGAACTGACGATCTTTTTGTACTTAAAACGAGAAAGAAACTTTTCTATTTAGAGGAAGCCTGAAGAGAAAGACTTTTAAAGTTTTTGTTTATTTATTTATTTAGTGCAACGTACATCATCATTTGAAAACTGGACAAATGTATAAAAACTTATATGAATAAATTCAACCAAGGAAAGTACATAGGGAATCGGCTATTTCAAAACCGGAGCTTGGTTTTCGGAGATTCATCCCGAGGCGGTATCTCCCCATTGCACTCAGAGTGAAAGAAGCAGGTGGAAGGGAAGAAAGCAATTTCTATAAAATCTATCTGACTTTGTTTAAGGCAACTGGTGTATACCCCACTACAAAATGACCCTATGTCACATTTGCACTCGCGGGGTAGGAAGTAAATATTTCTTTCTTATCTCTATCTTTCTTATGTTTATGTTGGTACATGTGTGTGTATGTACGTGTGTTTGTGTGAGTGTGTGTATGTCTATGTGATTACACATGTGTGTCAATACATGTATATAATGCTTTCATGCAAATATATAAATAATAATTTAAAATAAAATCTAGACATATGAAACCTGCAAGGATTGTGCATCAATGAGCATATATCAATAAAATGCGTGTGTATATGTTATTTATAATTATATCGGACATTTGTAAATAAATAAAATAATTTCCGTGCTTAGTTTCGAAATATATATATTAAATATATGTATTTTGTCATTTAAAAAATACCAGCCTATCCCCCGTATATAAGCTGATTCTTATACATAGGTATAAAGGTACGCATGCATGCATACCTACAAATATTCGGTATGATAAAGCTTAATTCTTTCCTTTGGTGGGAGTGATATTCTTTAAGATGACTATCTCTCTCGTTTACCGTTTTACAAGTTAACAAGGTATGTATGTTTGCCTATAAATAGGGGCGTATAACCTCACATAGATATTCTAACCCTGCATATAATTATCTATCTATCTTTCAATCAATCTTTGAGGGAATCAGTCAATCAGAGTTTATATGCCTGCGCGTATTGCACCGATAAATGTTTAAAAAAGTTTATATGGTATAATTACCGTTTGTGAGTATTTATTATAAACTTTCAATTCTTGAGCATCGTTTTACGTCTCATTCACTTGAATTATATTTACCACTTGATCACTTTTGAATAGAAAATATAAAATGCGTTCAATTTTTTTCCCTTTAACTGTCAACCTTATATAACAAAAGTGTATAACTCAGAATGTGTGTATGATGCTCATATGGTTGGACCGATTGATGTCTATAGATATAAATAAGCAATTGAGTAAAGAGTATTTACTAGATGAAGCCAAGTTTGCTCCCGAAGGAGAAAAAAGTTTGAACAGAAATCCCTTCTTACTAATCTTAGAACATGTGATGTATATTTCATGCGTATCTGAATTCGACAGTGGAAAAATAGTTCTTCGATTCGAATACCGACCCTAATGTAAACATCTGAAATGAGTTTTACTTGAAAACGTTAAATATCGAAATTCGCTTCACGGATTTTTACAAACACGAATGGATCTAACTCTTTAGATATAAAATGCTTCTATTCACTGTAAGGATATGTATAAAAAGAGAGCTGAAGAGTTTAACATATAAGTCGAAGCAACTCCTGCTTATCTAAAACTTATCTTTTTACAATAAAATCTTTATAGCTACCAGATTATCTTTGATAGAAGGAAAATAATGAAAAAGTGCGAACCAAACATCGAAGCAAATGACAGTGATAAACAGACAGCATGGTTCTTGAAATAATCGAATGCATATTCCAATAATTTAATAGATTATAATAATTTCAGATAAAGAATATCTTTCCATACCTACAACCTGAATATCATAAGGGAAATTATACGTATTTCATTGACAGTTTGTCTTTGCCGCTCCATATTTGTATACTCACATTAAAGTAGTTAGAAACACGCAAATTATGTTTCCTTATTTGTTTTTACTACAGTGTTGTGTTATTTTAACTCGTTACCTTTTCACTTACAAATAAATCTCTAACACAATTTTATTAATTAAAATAATTTCCGTCTTAAATTGAATTTCTAAATGATTGGCGTGATAAAGTTCAAATGTATATTCGTTTGATATGAGGAAGTTTTGTTAAAATGGCTGCAAAAGTATACGAATGTGCGAATAGATCCTTCATAGATTGTTTAAGAAATTGTGAATATATATATATATATATATATATATATATATATATATATATATATATCGAGAAAATCCGGAGAATATGTTTATTCCGAAAAAAATTTGATGAGAGAATATTTAAGAAAACACATGAAAAAATTCAGAAACATGATAACATGCTATTATGTATATAAATTGTGTCATATATACTTCTATATATGTGTACTTCCATGCTCTTCCATATCAAAAGTGTACGCATATATTTACTATAGATGTGTGTGCCTAAGGATTAGAAGCATGTGTTTTTATATGATTAAAGATTATCTATTATAGAATTTCTAAGAAAATGTTTATTATATAGCTGTCTATTAATTCTTTATCGATAAGTATCTGTTTATATAAGTACATCTAATAGATAGATAGATAGATAGATAGATAGATAGATAGACTTAGAATTCATATAAACGTTTATCCATACATTTTCGGATTTCACTCCGATGTTTGGATAAAGATGCATGTAAATTTAGAAAACATAATTATAGCAAATACAAAGAAAAATGTAACCGTAGATGTTTATATACACACATTCACAAATTAAATGTTTATACATGAAAATTCGCACTCAGGGCATGCATGTAGAGCACACACACACACACACACACACACACACACACACACACACACACACACACACACACACACACACACACACACACACAGATATACAAGCATATAAATGATTAAAGAATATACGAGTGCAGGTGTGTTTATTAATATACCTCAATCTGTAAGACAAGTAAAAATATATTCAATTTTAGCTATATATTTCTGAGATAATTTTACTCTTTTCTTATGCCTCTTGAAAACCTCAAATTTTACACGATTCTCTGAATGCAATGATGGTTTCTGATCATGTACAAGAAGTGTCTCTTTCACTGTCTGCGCCTTGCTTGTTTTGCTTTTTTTATGTTGTTACATGCAGAACTTCAATCTTACACACATCTTTATATGTTTTTGTGTTAGTGTCTTTGTTGGTAGTAATAGGTGGGGTTGCTTGTCATCGTGTGGACAAGTGTCACTAAATATCTGTTGACTTTTTCCCTACATTTTTTTTTCTATTTATGATCAGATTGCATTGTCTATAAACATTGGTGAAGCAGGCGAATGTATACATACATAGAGAATGAGCTGAAATTACATTAGTGTCGAGATGATTCAAATTACACCCAACACAAGAAAAAAACGAAGAATGTTTATAATATCTATAACTATTCACAGAAAAAACCACGGGCACACACACACACACACACACACACACACACACACACACACATATATATATATATATATATATATATATATATATATTATATATTCCGTGAACAAATTGCATGCCTTTATGTATCGAACCTACGTGTCTTTGTTTACAGTTGAGTCCGCATGCATATAATGCTTACCTACAAAACTATCTATGACCAAATATTCGCTTCTTTCTCTCCAATTTCTCACTTTTTGCTTATTAGTCGATCAGTCGATCTCATAACGATTTTTTCATAGAGAATTTTGGTTTTATTTCCCTAAATTGTCATCCATCCAACTACAGACCAATTTCTTAAATTTGGCAATCAAAAGAAATCCGATATATTTGATATAACTACTCATGTGTATCACTTAATAAATGCTTTTTTCTTTAATTTTTAGCCTGCTCAGGAAATGCCGTTTGTATTAACTTCGTCTTGGAAAAGTATGAATCCATAAATCCCTACAGTTATGGATTAATAGGAAGTCCTTAGCCTTGTTAAAAGGGCAATCTATCTTGTGTGTTTGATAACAGGTCAAGCAGGGTTCGTTACTTGAAGAGAGTACCATGCAACACACTACAACCTGTTGCATATAAATTGGATATGAGATGGGTACCGCCAAGTAATCACCATTGCTATTGCCTTAAGAGATGCCATAAATGGGAATTACTTGGCATGGTATCCTGATCGGAAATATCTGGCAATAAAATATTTAAAAACCAGATAAAAAGCATCAGGATTTCACTTGGTACATTGTTTATAATCTAGAGCGTCAAATTTATAGATATGAATCGTCGCTCATGATTCAATGCACATCCCAACTGATAATTTGTTCCTTTGTAATGATCGCTTATGTATCAAACTGGTTCATGTAATGCTAATGGGTTGGCCAAAGGCCGACCGACATTAGCAATATTAATTGCTGTGTTAGCAACTCCAATGCGGACACCTGTTAAACGAAGTCCCAAATCAGTTATGGAAATTCATACATATCAAGAATAGGGCATATTTTAATAATAGCTGGCTATTTCTATTTTTATTTGTCTGTATTTTTATGTATGTCCGCACACACACACACACACACACACAAACACACGTGTGTGTGTGTGTGCGTGTGTGCGTGTGCGTGCACGCGTGTGTGTGTGTGTGTGTGTGTGTGTAAAGATAGGTAGATAGATCGGTAGATCGACCGATAGAGAGATAGATTATGGATCTGAAAGCTCACACTCTAGTGAACTGTAATTACTAATAAAATTCCGAAAGTAGAAATTAAACCTTTTTGTCAGTAACTGTTAAATATAAGCTTAAATCATGAGTAAGTTCTGTTAAGTCAAATGATTTTTATATCGATAATACAAGTCGAACTTAAAAATAAGTTTATTTCTAATCATTTGTATATATATATATTTGTCTCTTCAATTTTTTCAATCTTTCTATCTATTTTCCCATCAGTAAGTACAATAAGAAAATATGTAATACATTTAGATACATTCTCAGGTATAAACTCAGGTATAAATTCGCCCACACCTCCAAACTTTATTATTTGAACTTAATGTGGAATTATCAAAACAAATTAGATATTGTTAGAAATATTTTAATTTCAGTTAGAGGATATCAACTAATATCAAATAACGTATCATGTTACAAGATTCTAATTTTGTAACATATATTTATTTTGTTATGGTGTAATAGAAATGAGTGTAATTTACTTGGACAAGTCAAAAATTATCTAGTATTTTTGTAACGCGAAGCAGAGTTTAACAATTCCAGATGCCTTTGCCGGGTAAGTAAAGTTGATGAGCGACATTGGACTGGGAGATGCCCAGATCACCTGATACTCTCTGATTGTTAATTGCAGGATCTACGGTTTGAAGCACAGCCTCAGGATCCCCGGCTTTAGGGCAATCTGATCTTGCCTGATTGTCGAGTTCCTTACAATCTGTGTGAAATTTCTTGAACCACCTACTATTGGTCCTATGATCAACTTCACCTTTCACAAAGAAAGTGATTTTGGTTGCTTTCACAGCGTTAGATCCCAGTTCGAACTTGTGAAGCATAAGTTCTCCTATTAGACTAAGTTGCACGATCATCTGTTGGGGATTTTATATTAGAAAGCGAGTAAGGCAATGCACAAAGTGTAAGCACACCAAATAACAAGATACAAACAACCATAGCAGGTAACTTCGATGGTTTAAATTGCTTTAGTCACGTAATATACGAGGTACAAACAAACAAAATATTGCAAAATTGTTGATTACTCCAAGTATTTTTAATAATTATGATACAAAATTTCTGATTTTCATTTTTCATATTTTGATATTCATCATCACAAGCTGAATTCATTTTTCGAAATATTTTCTATGAAAAATTAATAAAAATCGTATTTTTCTCATATCAAAATTTAGATTAAATAATCTAAACAAAAGAACCACTGATCCATCACAGCTGTTGCTTTCTTAATTTCATTTGAATACTATTTATACTATATCTTAATTAATTATATTTTAGTTCCTGGATGGGTGGTTTAAAATTAATCGCATGATCTCAGGAGACCTTACCCCAAGGCAGCGTCAGGGTTGCATTTATTGCTTTATTCCTGGGGCATCTCTAAAAGTCGAGGGGAACAAGGATTTTTTTGTAAATGGACATGCGCTCGTCTTGAGTTTTCGTTGACTCCCCAAACTATAAAATGACTTCATGTCAAATCTGATTTGTCACCATGTCAACCAATTTATGTGTGTATTTTGTTAGTAATCGTTTTTTACTATCAAATTACCTTGTTTATATTGGTGAATCTATTTAAAATATTAATATTGCTCTAATTTTTATAAGAATTTTGTATTATTGTCATTGAAGTAATGGATGTTTCACACGGGTTTTTTCGCGACAGCAATTTCTTAATATTAGGATTCGTGATGATTTTAGAAATGCCGTTGGCTTCGATTAATCTTGGGATTTTCAATTCTTTCACACTGCTGGTTACTTAAGAAAGAAATATTAATAATATTACTCACAAGTTCTATCTTCGTGTTCCGTTTTATAAAAATTTATTCGAAAAGATTAAATCCTTTTCAACTCGTTTCTGTTAAGTTGATTTCGAGAAAAATGCGATGCACCTTATGTACATATATTTATTTGTTATATTAAGTTTCCGCAGTTTTGCTTAATTCATCAAAGTTTTCTTAGTAAATTTTTCTTGAATAGTTGTTCTGAATTTTCCATCATTAATTTCTGCTTGATTAACGGTTTCCACTGTTCTGACGTAATTGTAATTTTTCAACATTCTGATTACTTTCTAAGTGTACGGTTCAATTCTGACTTTGATTTTTTTTCTTTTTCGGTAAAAATGGTCAAATCACAGAAGTAATATGATTATATAAATAATGATATAATCGTTGTTACTTCATCACGATGAAATTTTAATGATATATCTCTAATGAAAAATTATAATAAGTTTTGTCACAGAATTTGGAAGTAACTGTCTAATTTTTTTGTAAAATGAACGGTATTGACGTTACTCTGCTGTGGAAGAAATAGTCGGAGTTACCGGCAAAGATCGAGGTGTCGGGTAAGACTAATTTCCGAAGGAGCTTACTCTTAAAAGACATGGCCGTGGTATGCTTTATGTATATCTTCCCCTTGATCCTTTCCAACTTGTCAGTACATTTCTTCCTTTGGGATCCGAAGTCTCTCGAGTGTTTGTTCATTGCTTTGAGTGAGGAACAGATCGATGATCTGCAGAGATGTTTGTATCTAATAACTCTGTGACGAGGGTCTGGAGATATGATACTTGGCCTTCCTCAAATTTGGAATTCTTTCTCTCGTTAACGGGACTGCCTATCTAGAAGTAGGGCATTAAGAATGACGTTCCTTACGATCTATCTTCCACTTAAACGAGAGATTATGAGCTTTCGAAATATAGAAAGAATCCACTGTCCTAGGTGAGTGTCGTCTGATCTTTTCCAAGATTACTTGGTAGAGTAATTTTTCATCACAAAGAAATACAGTATGTTTTTGATACGCTGATAAAATCGTTACGGAACCTCTGCGACAAATTCATGTTTTCAAGGGAGTGTGTGTGTGCGGGGGAATCGATAGATGTGATCTCTGGCTCTTAAAGGGGATTATCTGTCTCTTAACAGCGAAGGCTTAAGAGCTGGATCAGCAAAGTTGCCGATTGTAACCGTTGTGATTGTAGTCTTGAAAATAAATCTGTCTCTAACTGTATGGTCCATCCAAGGGACTATATTGGTGAGCTTAAGAGTCAGATGGAATTCGATAAATTCACGTTGATCTATGTAGGCGTACGTGTGCGACAAAGTGCTACTTGCTTGGTCCAATATGAAACAGAATATTTGACTTTAATGATTATGTCAAGAATAGTTGGGTGTCTCACGTGATTGCAGTACATATACATAAATTAATATTTTTCGTATTGTGATCTGGATTTATACTTAAAACTTCAGATTACAATAAGGATTAGATGTGATTTAAAAAAAAAAGGTTGACATCCGTATATTTTGTTAAAATGTAGTTAGAAGAATTAAGTTTATACTTAAAATATACCAGATACAATCACGTTTCTGTTAGTTACGTGTCGTGAAGTCCTTTCCATGAACCCTCCTTGGTAAAGACATTAAACATATACTAAACAAGACCTCTTTGCTAGATGAGTGAATGATGCATTCTATTTGCCGCTTTTCTTCTTTATGTCAATTCAAAAATATGCAACGTAGATATTTTTTAACCCAATTTTCATTTTCAAAATATCATTTACGACCGCTTAATCATTCCGCCTATAGTGAACATGTCACTTATTTCTGAAGTGGAAACTTCATCCTTTAAAAACAGTGACTATTCTATCCCTAATAAGAGGGTCAATTCTATTTTAAACTTTTATTTATTTTTTTAGGACAGAAATTTGCACTATCTGATAGATTTTCTTTCTCTTGTTGACCTTGCTTAAATCTAGTCTGGCTTGGTTTGGGTGATTCGTTTAAATATCGAAGTCCAGAAGAATCTAAAGTAGATTGTAGTTTGTCTATAGATACTGTGTATCAGCTAATGACAATTTATTACTTCTTCTTTTTCT
This sequence comes from Sepioteuthis lessoniana, assembly GCA_963585895.1. Classification (NCBI taxonomy): domain Eukaryota; kingdom Metazoa; phylum Mollusca; class Cephalopoda; order Myopsida; family Loliginidae; genus Sepioteuthis; species Sepioteuthis lessoniana. The sequence continues at coordinate 92,552,424 of OY757905.1, forward strand.
ACTATGAACCAAGAGAATGACTCTTTTCGGAAATCATTTCCACTCACTCAGGTGAATGTGATTTGAACATACATGAGTGTAAAACTATGACTTTCAATTATGGTTTGAAAATAGAGAAATGAATAAAGGGGAATACACTCCGTCAAGTTCAGAAAACTACATATGATTACCCTGAATTCGTATAATAAACCAAAAATATCGTTTGTTTATTGTCCTTTTCGAAAAGTGGCAGTACATTTCATATTAGATTTCCTCATTATTTATAATCGCTAACACTATAACAGACAATATTTTTTGTTTTTATTTTCTTTTTGTTTTTCATAATTATTGTTTATTGAGAGCAATATTGAATAAGTGCTGGCGGTAACACCCCACAAAGCAACAACTATACGGCCACCTGTCTCCCATCACGAAAACTATCCAGAGACGAGCTAATAAGCGATGTACTCCTATGGACCCCCACATATGGCCGAGCAAATGCAGGACAACCCGCTAGAACATGCATACAGCAGCTATGTGAGGATACGGGATGTAGCCCTGAAGACCTGCCAGAGGCGATGAACGATATGGAAAAATGACGAGAGAGGGTCAGGGATATCCGTGCTAGCGGCACGCCATGATGATGATGATGATGATGATTGTTTGAAGTACGAATCATCATATGTTAATTGATTTAAACTGATCAAAGAATGCAAAAATAAAATACAAATAAAAGTTGAAAACTAATGAAAAATACGCTCATATACATTCATGGTGTTAAGGACTGGACTAAAGCAGTTTTATTCACCCTTATCCCAGGTCCTAAGGATTCATCCCTCTCCACCAACTCACTATAATCTGGCAAGTGACCGGTTTCAAGATAAACATTGTTCATGATATAATTGGGAGATTTATTTATTGGTCCATAGTTTGCTATTGCTATTTTGTGGTGTCAAGTCTATTCTTGCTTTTAGATAGTGGCTTCTTGGAAAACTGTTCCAAAACACAATTTATGCCAGAAAAACCTAAGGTATTTGTCTGAAATTTGTGTTCCAAAAAGTCATTTGTAGTATTTATATTTTATCACTTAGAGTATTACATGAAAAAAATAATTTACTTGAGTTGCATCTCTTCTAAACTTCTAATGACAACATAAGTACAGATTTTTAAGGAAACATGAAATGTAAATATAATGTTGAGTGCATTACGATGACCATCTTGCCTCTAAAACGCTACTTACAGACTAATTAAAATAATTAAATTATTATGACGAGCACTTAAGTGAATTTAATACTTTATTTATATTATCACTCGATTAAGGGTATGTATTGAAAATTTTAAAATATTCGCAGTTGATCTCACGTAGTGATTGGATTTCCCTGGCGAATAAATTGGGTTCGGCTGTCATTCTGACTTCGCTGGGTTTATCTCTTTAACCACATATCAACCCATCACGTGTTATCTAATGCCAAAATTTGATACAAATAATTTGCGCATAGTTATATGACTTCAAGTATTACCATGAGATATTAATTAATTACTTACTATATATGTATCGGTCCATTGACATAATGGTTACAGTGTTCGCCAATGCCTCCGGAGACCAGGGTTCAATCCCAGGTCGAGACAGACCAAAGACTCAAAAAATGCTATTTGATGCCTCCTTGCTTAACACTCAGAATTATAAGGGATGGATCAAGGGTAAGTGGAGAAATCTAGGGAAAGAAATATGTCTCCCCTACACCTTAGTGTAGTAGCCATTGAAAAATTAGCCTTCAGGTCAACAACTCACTTACCTTTACATGGTTTCAATCAATCGTAATACAATTAGTTTTCACGCAGTTATAGGGTTAGTAGTTTTCTATCTGATACCATAAACATTCAAGCAGATTTATATGGCCTATAGATGGGACACAAACCTGCAGGAGAGAGTGCACCTTGGAGTAATGGCTATAAAGTGGTAATTGCGCTCTCTCTTTTGCTCTATAACTGGCACCTTACCACCGATATATATATATATATATATATATATATATATATATATATATATATATATATATATATATATATATATATTCTGGATTGCACCATATCCATCTCGCTCGCCTGATTTGCTTGTCTGGGAGTTCTTTCAGTTTCCAAGGTAAATGTTTTTTTACACCATAGAAGAGATCCAGCGTGAATCCCATATGGTGCTCGACATGCTTAAAGATCAAAACTTTCAGAAAGCGTTCCAAGCGTGTCTGAAGGGTTGAGAACGGTATATCTTTAGAAGACACTATTTTGTAGGATGACAACGAAATTTATATAAAGTACAAACGAAGTCATTTCTAAATGTGAGACGATCATTTTAATCTCACCATTTAATCATGCTATGAAAGATATATATAAGCACAAAACACGTAAAGACACATATGTATGGCCATACTAAATACAATGGATTTACTTAGCCAAGGATATCTCCTTTTTATTTGAGTGACAACTGCTTATATTCAATGATATTGTATCAATATAATTACAGAATATCTAAATCACACACACACACACACACACACACACACACACACACACACACACACACACACACACACACACACACACACACACACACACGTGATGTCGCCAATAAATAAGTACAACTCTAGAAAGTGTTTTAAAGACGATAATTTTCTAAATAGAAGGACGTCTATAAATCCACAATACGTAGGGTGTTAAAACCAGAAACCATTTAAATTGACAGCGTAATAATTATGCACCTATGGTACTTAGTGGATTTGAATTTAGTAACTTTTGAATCGAAGGTTTTCTGAAGAAATTTATAAATGAGGAGATACAAGCACATATGAATGTTTTCTTATAGAGTGTTTTCTCTCTCTCTCTTTCTCCCCCCTCTCTCTCTCTTGATCTTTCACGTGATCTCTTAATCACTTTAATCCTCCCTCTCCCTCTTCCCCTCTTACACGCACACAGACACATACAGTAAATTAACATAAATTAAATATAGACATGGCTACAAGCCAGATCGTAGTGACAAGTGTACATGGCTTTTGCACATACATAATCATACGCACGTAAAATAGAAACTTGTCTCAGAAATAAAACAAACAAAAGAAAAATGCAATATTAAATGAATGCTTTTCGGACAAATTTTCACATTTTGTTCTATTCATTTGTGAAGCGAGTTAAAAGTTATTTTCTGATGTTTTGCGAGCTTTTTTCTCCTATTTGGCTGTGTCTCTTTCAATCGCTTATATTTTTATCTACCTAACCATTCACCTTTTCTTTCATTCTTTTCTTTCAACTGATTAAGTCAATGGTTTAAAAGAACAGGTGACTTGATTGAACTGGTCAGTCTCTCAACTTGTCCACACAAAATCTAATCTGCTGCTCAATTCTCTTTATTAAAGCCTATTTTTTAAATTACTATATTTATAGCATTACTTTGTTGTCTTCATCATTTTTCATTTTATCAATAGACAATCAAGAATACTTAAAAAGATCAGTGCTCTTTTCTGTTGGACTTTTGTCGCTATAAATCTTACTGGTTGCTAAGTATTTTGTTTGCAATTTGTAGAAGCAAGTCACCAACTCTATATGCAGAACGAATTACACAAAATATCATTGACTTTTTTACCGAAAATGCAAATCAAACGTATATATCAGTTGACCAACTTTTTTCAAATTTACAAGCACGGTAAACAATGAATATCTGGCGCAGATAAGATATCACCTTGAAAGCAAATATTTTACCATTAATAAACATACCTGAATAGATATCTATCATTGATTAGATATCAGAATTAGGAAGTTCATGTTATTAAATACTATGAATTTATCAAAATTAATCGAACAAATACAACTGATAGCAATATTAAATTAAAATGATAAAATAATGAAACCATTTGACGAAGAGTTTAGTTGGGTAAATTTGATTTTAACGCTTAAATTTTCTTTCACATATGTGAAAAGAGTATTTTTTACAAAAGCAGCATTATCTATTCATACAAGTATTACAATCTATTCACAAATTTGGTCGGGTATTTTTTTTCCGGTTGTTTCAAGATTTCTGATAGGTTTTGACATATTTTATATTCAGAGAATAGTTAATTTGGATAATCATTTGGTATTTTTCTGTACCGAGTGATTTCCATTTCTATATTCATTTTGGAGTATTTTTCAGTTCTGTTGCGGTGATATCCTCCTCGGTTTAGTTTTCAATATATTTGCACACTGATGAAATCCGTTCTACCAATACCGCTTGATCATAAAATGCATTTTCTTTGTTCCAAAAGTCACATCAAAATTTAATTACTTTTTCCGTCGGGGCATCTTTTACAGCAATTTTTTCTTTTTCAATTTCACGCTTAAAGATTTTTTCAGATCCTCTTTGAAGACATTGTTGTGTCTGCAGAACTTAATCCGCATTTCAAGTCTTCAATGTTATTTATTACTCTTCTGCGCATTGCAAGATTTTTACTTCAGTTTTGATAAGTGGCTTTCCAATGAAGTGTAAATCCAAGTCAGGATTTTTTCAGTATATTTGCTGATTTTAACAATACTTGGGTCTGAATGGTTTCGATTCTTCATTTAACGTCATCGATTCTTCCTATCTTTTTTCTAGGTTTTAGGGACTGTTCCAAGAGCGCCAACAATAATTAATATCACCGTCACTTTAATGTTCCATAGCTTTTTCAGCTCTCAGAAAATATCCAGGGATTTATTTTAACGCTTTCTTCATTTTCACCCTATGGTCCATTGAAAAGGGAAACCCGACTAGAATACATGTTCTTTTCTTCTTGTTGATTAATACTAGGTCTAGTTTCTGGCCTGAAATTGGGTAATACTTTTGTTTCTCGAAGTCCTAGAGAATTTTACGCGTTAAAACTTCTTGAGTATATACTTGTTTATGCATATACTATTCGTCAACAAACTTAGATTTTAACTCTTGTACAATTTCCAAATAATTACCTTTCCCACCCGCTGTGTCTAGTTTCATATTCTTTTCCTTGCGAGCTTTTCACATCAGCGTTGGCGGATGGTCTTTCACTGGAGTTTGAGTGAAAACAATACTCCTCGTCTCCAGGACTCAGTATTCAAGCCGATCTCAGCAATGCTGTAGTTTGGATTGCCTCCACTCGTCCTTTTATTTCCTAGTCCTCTTGTCCCTGTACCAATCTTGTGGTGACTGTACCAAAAGCACCAATCCCAATTGGTTGAACCATCTTTTTCATGTTCCATATTTTTTTCAATTTCCAAGCAAGGTCGAGGTACTTATCCTTCTCGCTTTCTTTCAATTTTACGCTGTGGTCAACCGGAACAGCAAAGTCCACAATTCTGCTTGTTCTTTTTTTTGTTGTTGTTGTTGATTATTATAAGGTAAGGTTCTTTGGCTAGATTAGGTGATCTATTTGTATCTTAAAATCCCAGAGGAGTTAGGGTGTGTAATTCTTCAGGACATATTCTTGGTTGGGCATAAAACATTTTTTGTATGTTCATCTATTATTGTTATTTTTTATAATTATTATTAAAGTTTTTCACATCAGCGTTAGCTGATGGTCTTTCCCTGGAGTTTGAGAGACAGCAAATCTCCTCCAGTCTCTAGGACTCTTCTCAGTATTCTGGCCATTCTCAAAAATGTAGTAGTTTGGATGGTCTCCTCTCGTCCGCCAACTTCCAATTCCTCCAGTGCCTTTAATAATCCTTTAGTTATTGTGCCAAAAGTACTAATCACAATTATTATTATTATTATTATTATTATTATTATTATTATTATTATTATTATTATTATTATTATTATTATAACAAATAGTGCTCCGCACCACCACTGCCCAGTAAAACAACTTATTTAGTAAAACAACTTATTTTATTATTTAACGACTTTATCTCACAATACATACATACATATATATATATATATATATATATATATATATATATATATATATATATATATATATATATATATATGCATGTGTGTGTGTGTGTGTGTGTGTGTGTTGCTGTGTTAAAGATAACTGTCTTGTTTTAGTCAAACAGATATTTATTCTAACATAATATCAGATAGGTGTCATTGAGTTCTAGTATGCAGAGCATGTCTATGTGTTGACTTTCATCAACGCTTCCTGAACTTTTACGGATATCAAGACGGGGATGTGAAAACAGTTATGCAGTAGGTAAAGCGAATCTGCTGTATTGACAGAGATGTGAGCAGCTAGCCACAATCTTGGGAGTTGTCAACCCACGAAATGAATGGTGACACGATTAGCTTATCTGCACGGATTGGGCAGTTCAATGATGGGTTATGCAGTAAACGTTTTTCTAAAGATGACGTCATCAACTCTTCTATAAAAAAGGACTTTGCCTTCGCAGGTGCAGATTTTTTTTACACGTATAGCGTGCATAATCATATTTATCACTGGCCAAAATGCATAGTCATTGTCTAGCCAGAATTTCCTCACTATGTGAGAAAATTATGCTTAATAGCGGAAAACTTGTTTTATTCAACCGTTTTACTTTGCTCCATGTTTCTGTTTTACTTTCTGTAGAAATAAATTGGAGGCACATTTTTTCCAATGCCCTGCGTATTATTTTACCCTTTGCAAGTTTTCACGCAATAACAATCGAGTGGTGGTAACTTGTGTTGAGTGATAGCAAGTCACCTCATTTCTCACTATTTTTGCATGTTTTAATAATGCTTTTTTCAGGAGAGCCTCAACTCTTCTGCGGATTTCCTACTCTCCCAGTCTCTTTTCCAGAATTGTTCCACCGCATCTGATTATGATTGGTAACTTTGTCACCTTCATGTTCTATAGTCTTCTTAATTATTTGACTAGGTCAAGCTATTTTTCAAGTTGTTTTTTGCTTTCCTTTAATTTTTTCCATTATCTTCTGAACAGCAAGGCTGACAATTTCTTTTCTTTTTGTCATATATGAAAAAAGGTCTGGTTTTCTTTAAGAGATTGATTTGTTCAGTTTTATCTCGAAATCCCAGAAAGTTTTATGTTTCATATTCCGGGATGGATTCTGGTCAGTGAATGTACCATTAGTTTGTATAGTCAAAATCCAGTCTTTTGCACGTCTCTTTCCGGATTACATTTTCTTGTCTGCCTTTTCAGTCTTTCTGAGCCAGTTTGCTGCATTCTCTAATTCTTCTACGCATAGCCTAAACATGCATTATTATTTCATTCCTTGCAAGTTTTCCTCATCAGTTTTATTTGGTTGTCTTTCACAGACGTCTAAATGACAGCAATCCTCCGCGGGATTCAAGGACTCTTCCGGGTATTCTAAGCGATATTATCAATGTTCTGGTTTACATGGTATCGATCATTGTAATTTCCAATTTCTCCTGTCTTTTTTCAAAACCCTTCATGTTACACACTTTTTAAGCACAATTTATAAATTTTTGACTTCTTTTGATTTTCACTCCGTGGTTCACGTGAACGGTAAAATCCATTATTATTATTATTATTATTATTATTATTATTATTATTATTATTATTATTATTATTATTTATTACTACGTTCTACATATCATGTACATTTTGAATATGTTTCTCTGTCTCTATCAATCAATCTACCTATCTATCTCTTTTTTCCCTCTTCTTTTGTGTGGTGCTGAGTTACAAGGAAGTCACTTTCACATAAGCACAGCAACTTGGTTTGATTGTTAGTTGACATAAACAAAAAGTCTATTTATTTTGTCATACCTAGGGATTTGTTTTTGGTTCTTGTGTATTATCAGTGCCTCAGGTAAGGAATAAATTAATTTTTAAAATGAAATTTTTTGCAGGTTTAAAAATTAATAAAGAAGTTAGGGGAGGTAAAACACACATAACGATGTGATAAAAATGTAGGAGTATTTCTTTGAACATGGAATTTATTTCTTAAAAGCCTTATTTGAAATCCAGCGGGAAAAAAGCCAATAATAAAAGTAATTCATTGTAAATAACTTGAGACTGGGTGAATATGTGTGAATGTGTGTGTGTGTGTGTGTGTGTGTGTGAGAGAGAGAGAGAGAGAGAGACAGAGAGAGAGAGACAGAGACAGAGACAGAGAGAGAGAAGAAAAAGAAGAAATATAGAGAGGAAGACAAAGATAGAGAGAGAGAGAGAGAGAGAGAGTAAGACGGATTTAGAGAAAGAGAGAAAGAAAGGCGGGGGAATAAAATGAGAGTAGGCATGCAACTGTGTTGGGAGAAAGTAAAGGCATTAAGACTGGGACACAACGATACGCAGCAACAAGCTAAATATTGAATATGTACGGGTAATTTTTTTTACTTGATTCTAAAATCCCAACTTTTTTTATGAAACCACATCAAGATACAGCCGAAATCCTGTTGAACTGTCAAAAAACATTTTGAAATGAGTCCATGATAATCCAGATAAGTCAGTAAAATTTGAATACTTTTATGGCTTGTACATTTTTAATAAACTTAATACAAATGTCTAAAATGACATGCAGAATAACTTAGAAAAATAG
>OY757905.1:92568380-92620880 GCA_963585895.1 Sepioteuthis lessoniana
CCATATTGCTGATATAGTTGTTGTTGTTGTTGTTGTTATTATTATTATTATTATTATTATTATTATTATTATTATTATTCATTTATTTATTTATTTTATTTTATTTTCTCCCACCAGTTTTTAATGGAGTCTGAGAGACAGCAAATCTCCTCGTGTTTCCATTGCTCTTTTGAGTATTATAGCTGATCTTTGACAATGCTATGATCTCGATGGTCTTGATTATTCCTTTGATTTCCAATTCCTCCAGTCTTTCTTCAAGCCTTTGAAGACCGTTTCAAGCCCACCAACTTCAACTGGTAGCACTGTTAGCCTCATGTTCCATATTTTTTTTTTATTTGGTAAGTCCTAATTATTTGGAAATCTTTTCACTTTCTTTTATTTTCTCTCAGAGTTAAGCTGGAACGGCAATATCCAGTTGATAGCAAGTTCTGTTTTCTTGTTTGATGAAACTAGGTCAGATCTTCTAGCCGGGATAAGGTATTTCATTAGTATCTTAAATCTCAGAGAATTTTATGTGAGTCATTCTCTTGGAAGGATTCTGGTTTGTGCATATACTATTTATTGGTATGGTCATTTTTTAAAAATTTCTTGCACAATTCCCAATGAATAACCTGCACCATCCGTTCATGCCATTTTTTTTTACTCCTTCAGTGCTTGTGTGCTTCATTAGTTTATTATATGATTAACCGTTTTATTTTTGTCTCCGCAAAACTTGCAATTCCGATGCATATTGTCAATTTTCACTTCATCATTATTATTACTCCCTTGAGATCTTTTCTCATCAGCGTTAGCAGATGGTTTTCCTCTGGATTTTCAGGAATAAGAAGTATCCTAAATTCTCCTGGACTATTCACAGAATTTTGGCCGATCTTAACAATGCTGTTATTTGGATGGTCTCCATTTGTCCTCTTATTTTCAGGTCTTTCAGTCTCTTTACCAATCTTATCATTATAATTATGATGATGTTATTTCATGTGAGTTCTTCGCATCAACGTAAGCTGAGGGGTTTTGGCTTAAGTGTAAGTGACAGCAAGTCACATCAGATCTTCTGGACTCTTCTCAAAAGTCTAGTCAATTTAATTAGTGCTATGGTCTGGATGGTTTCGATTCTTCATCTGATTTATAGTTTCTCCAGTATTTTTTGGAAACTGTCCTCAGTACACCAACTGCAATTGATATTACCATCACCCACGTGTTCCACTTTTTGTTATTATTATTATTATTATTATTATCATTATTATTATTATTATTATTATTATTATTATTAACACTCGCGAGTCTTTTTTCCTCCCGATTTAATTGGTGGCTTTTCACTGAAGTGAAAGTAACTGCAAGTCTTTTCAGGTCTTCAGGACTCTTAAATATTCTAGCAGGTTCTGTGATCAGATTATCCCCGATTATTCTTTTTACACATTAAATCTCGTGGGCTTAATTGAGGTCTGGGTTTTCTCTCCAACTATGTTAGATTTCACCGTCATCTTCATATTCCTTTTTTTTTTTTTTTTTTTTTTTTAGATCTATGGCAAGATTGAGATATTTCTTCAGATTTAAATTATTTTCTTCATTCGTTTTCTGATCTGAGGGAATTAAAACTAGGTCTGGTTTTCTTGCTTGGATTAGGTGGGTTTTTTTAAATCTTAAGATTAGAGATTTTGGTGCATCCTATTTTTTTAGACAAATTGTAATCTGTGCATAGAACATTTGTCAATTGAACAAAATTCAAGTCGTTTTCATTACACCTAAGAGTGCATGTTTTTATATTCCTGTGCCGGTTTGATTCACTTATATTTTGCGTTTTTCATTCACCTCTATTTATTTAGGTGCACTAAGCATTAAGATGTTGTCATTTTAGGCGTTATCCTGAACTGAGTCTCAAACCAATGAAGCTCTTCCCTTACTTTGGAAATTGGAAGGATATGAAGCAGTGTCAGACAGCTGTGTCCTAACCTGTTTTAAGCGTTGTCACTTGTCCTTTGAGATAAACATTTGAAGGTCTTGACCATCATCTGCCGATTAGGATGCTTTAAGTGAAAAGTTTGAGGGGGAAAACTATGCCCAAGCCTCACACACTTTCAAAAGACCTCGGACAATTGTAAGATATAATTTGTACTTCATTACTTAGACTTAAAATTATACAATTGGATAAAAAATATTTTTGGTAAACCATAATATTATATTTAAAAACTCTTATCCCCAATTTGTATTTTAAAACGATTGGAAATCGAAACTCCTAATGTTTGTATTTAGATATTTCAATTAGAAAAAAATAAAACTAGCAATTTAATTGAATGAAAGAAATTAGTCATTGAAAGATTTTTAACTATACAACATACAAAAAATCACAATAAAGAGATATATTATTTATTGGAACAATTCCTAATTAAAAATAATTTTTCCTGCTTGACAGTGACAATAAGAACCAGCAAGAAATGAATTTCAACGAATAAAAAGTAATGAAATCAAAAGACTTAGACTGTTTTCAAAACATATGGACTGAAAATGAATTAAGTATTAAAAACTTTTTAAACGATTAAAACAATATTTAATCAGAGCAAGTTGATTTTCATTTAGGAGAATATAATAAGATATACATAAAAAATAGTACAGTACTTGATAGAAATATACTCTGTGAAACAATGCGAGAAGATATATATATATATATATATATATAAAATCGAAAAAAATTAAAGTGTCAGTCATGTTAAAAATTGTTAATATCTATCTACCCAAATTTCTCTCTTGATTTCTCTGCCTATCACTCTGTTTATCTTTCTTTGTGTCTTTCTGTGCGTATATATCTATACGTACAACAATTCTTCTCTGTCTCTGTTTTTCTACTTTGTATTTATCTCTCCGTCTGTCTTTCTTCCGTCTGTCTGTCTATCTGTCTATCTGTCTGCCTGTGTGCCCCCCCTCTCTCTCTCTCCATCTCCCTCTTCCTAAATCTGTGTGTGTATTTGTACGTGTATGTTTTAGTTTATTTCTCTATTTGGTTATGCTTGTGTTTGCAATTATATGTATATGTTTGTGTATCTATTCATATTGTGTGTGAATACATTAATAGAAGTATAAGTATAAAAACATGTATTCAGTTGGCTATCTGTAAAGTTTTAGCTGATTCAAAAATAATATGGCTGAATATGCAATATTTTGTATGTATCTTTATTAAAAAGAAAAGCAGGATTAATAAAACAGTTTAAATGCAGTGGTAAAACTTTGTATTACATAAATATATATTTAATAGTTACAATTGTAAATATATTTTTGCCTATGCGAATATAAGCCATTTGGTACTGTTGGATCTTCTATTGTCTTTGATATGTAATGAAAAATAATAAAATGCTATTCATCAAGTTTAGTTCCTAAAGAAGATTGAAGCTAGCAGCAAAGAAATAATACAGAAGTAATATATCGAAGAAAAAGATTCCTATGGATACATTTATTAAGACGATGCTCTGAGAATAGAATTCTAATATAATTAGACAAAAGTATTTACAAATGGAACTTTAATGTGACTAAGTAAAGAGGATTTTTGAGACACATTTCGTTTGATGCTAAATATTAAGTTTATGTTTCTCTTTCTAATGCTATAAGCAATTATTATACTTATGTACCCCAAAACATTGACAGAATTTAAAGTTGTAGAGACGTTTAAAAAGTTTGATTTACACAAACACACATATACATGATTTGAGTTGGCATGAGTATATAGGAAAATATAACAAGATCAAAGATATTTTTGTAATTCTTTAAAAATAATTTATGCTAAAAAATGCAGATTCTTTTGAATTAATCGGACATGAGGAAAAATTGAAAGCTTTTTTATAGAATTGTTATTGTTCAATTTCATCTTGATAATGTGCATGAAATTGAAAATATTTTATATGCATTACGCACATAAGACGGCAGTATAAAATCGTCAAATAACATTTTACATTGTTACAAGACACAATGCAGTTTATGCATATATGTGTTGCTGTCGCAATTATATGTCTGTATAAGTTGTTTTTGTGTGTATATGTACAGATAAGCTAGATTACAAATTTAATTGTCTATTACTATAATATGTGTCTGTGAACATGTCTATTAAGTATGCACACGTACACAAAAATACATTGAGAGGTATACGTATAGATCAATGCACCAACGAAATTTCAGTTCTGCGAAGTGCACGTTATGTATCTCTGTCTCTCCCTCTCTGTCTGTCTGTCTCCGAATATATATATATATATATATATAGAGAAAGAGAGAGAGAGAGAGATTGATAGATAAATGCACTCGTGTATATATATATATATATATATATATATATATATATATATATATATATATATACCAGCTTCAAGCACCCTTCGTGAGTAGCCACGCTGAAGAGTTGTGATATAACGAAACAGTCTGTCTGTGGATAAGAATATATATATACATATATATGCGCAAGTAGAGAGTAAATAAGATATGTGCGTGTGAGTATGTGTGCACCCGTTAAGCAATGGTTGTAAAATTAATTTTAAATATTTGAATTAGAGTCTATGTGTAACTTTATTATCTATATTTATTATTCATGATTATAAATTATGCTACTCTGCAATGCAGTACACGCTATAAATATGCATAAATCTATTTCGTTAGAATATATATATATATATATATATATATATATATATATATATATATATATATATATATGAGAATCTGCAAAGATATTTACATGTCAACCTTCACCTAACTTCACATATATCAATGTGTGTGTGTGTGTGTGTGTGTTGATGAGTGTAGGTATTTGCAAGCCTATACCAATATGCACAAATGTTAATCATTTTAAATCAATCAATGCCTTTATGTAGTGCACACCCACAGACGTTTCCACACACAGACTTTCACACGTGTATGTGTATGTGTGTTTGAGAGAGAGAGGGAGAGAGAGAGAGAGAGAGAAAATTTGCATGTATATATTGTGGCACATGTATAAGTATATGCTTATGTAAATATATATTTGTAAAATATTGAAAGTTGTATAGACAGATATCAATATTTACATGAATCCCATGTAGATAAACACATTAATAAGATACATAAAATAAGTATGAATATAAATACCTTTCAATATCCACATACACTCGCTAATATATCTCAAATAAAGACCCATTTTCTTCTTATTTACGACTCTCTCAGCTGATTACATTATAGTCTTCATTCATAAAATTTCATTTAGTCCCGCCCAAGATTTCAGTATTCGACTTTTAATGTTAGTATATTTCATTTTCAGCACCATAAACTATCGCACCTAAGCAAGATTTATTTGCTTAGCTTGTCTTTCTACGGTTGTCCTTGTCATCATTCTCAAGAAGGGTTACCTATGAGGTAAACACGGCTCCAACCCCTCTACATAGAAAAAAAGAAAGAAAAAAAGAAAGAAAGAAAGAGAGAGAGAGAGGCGGGGGAGAGAGAGAAGTACACAAACGAATTCATATTCTATAACCTACACATATGCATAGGTCCATGTAATGGAGTATAGGTTTATTTTCTGTTCACAACGATAGGTTATGTATGTGAAAAGGACCAAGTCGTTAAATTTAACTCATTACATCTCAAAAGTTGTGTCGTGTGAAGACTTTTCGACGAGAAAAGAAACAAAATAGAAATAATTCGCCCACTGTTCTGAGATAAAAAGTTGGAAATATTTACCTTATCTACACAATTTAGACTATTCTCCTCATCTTGTTTGCTAATTTTCAAGATGAAGATAATACTTCAGAAAGTATTTCTATATTAAGTAGGTATCAAGGGTAAAGTGGAGTAATCCAGGAAAGGAGTAGCGCTCTGCCGTACACCTTGGAGTAGTAGCTATTGATAAGTGACCCTTCGGGTTGCCCTCGACTATATTCACCAACTTTACTTACTTTTACTTACATTAAATAATGGAAATAGAAATAATTTCTGAAGTATTTAACAAATTTTTTCTCTCTCAGGACAGAAATCACTAACGGTCTGTTACAAATAATCTAACTCTTCTATGTCAAATGAAAACCTTTTGCAGATGAATACATCATCATTTTCATCATGTCGTTCCTCTAGCACGGATTTCCCAGGTTCTCCCTCGTCTTTTCTATCGTTCATCGCTTTCGACAGGTCTTCTAAGCTACATCCTGTGTCTGCATAGAGCTGCTGTAGATAACTGACAGCTGATCGTTCAGCACTGGCTCGTGTGAAGGGGTCCAGAGGAGCACGTCACTTTTAAGTTCGTCCTTATTTCTCCAACAGTGTCCAGTATGTTTTGTTTGTCTGATTTGGATAATTTTAGAAATGGGAGGGAGGTGGCCGTATAGCTACTGCTTTGTGGGATGTTTCTTCCAGGATTTGTTCATTACAGCTCGCAAAAGTCTTGTGCACTTGCCGTCTAGTTTTTCTCTATATGCTTAGTCAGCGTCCACGTGGTACATCCATACAGTTGTATGGACATGACTGCTGCCTGGAAAAATTGCGTTTTATTTTACCAGACCGGTCTAACCACCATATAGCCGATAGCCTATCGATAGCTGTCTATGCCTTCGCTAGTTGCGTATTGATGTCGTTTTCGGTTAACGAGACGCTTGTTCCAAAGTATGTGAATTTGTCCACTAGTTTCAGAGATCCACATTTTCGCATGGAGATGACTCTTTTTTGATTTCGATTAAAGCACATATATTCCATTTTGTCTGCGTTGACATAGCGGCCTATGCTACCTGGTGCTTAATCCTATCTATGCAACTGGGATTTGGCTTGGGCGCATGTATTTACCAGAAGCGCTATGTCATCAGCGTATTCCTCGTCCGTAATTGTTTGTGCGGGGTATCGCCTGCTTCTTGCCTTTGCCACTTTCTTTCATAAAATCTATCGACGTTCAAAGATTATGAACAGGTATTGGACAAATGTATCTCCTTGCAGGACACCTGCGATGATGTCGAAGAAGTCTGTGTCCCCATCCTGTGAGCGGACCTTTACTTTCATGTTTTTATAGAGCATCATTATTGCTGGGATGGTTTCTTTGGGGAGATTGTTATTCTAGCTTTCCTCAGTGTATGGAGTTAAATGCCTAAGAGAAATCTACAAATCATTGTGTTTGTGTCAAGAGGGTTTTTGCTCTGATTCCTATGATTCGACAGATCGTCAAAATTACACAATTCGTCCGTAAACAATATCAACAGAAGTAAAAAGAACTCCCTCTTTCACAATAACTGCTTTAAAATTTTTCAATTTGCAAAGGAGTTGAAAATTTGGTTAAAGTTGGCTAAATGTGATGACAGGATTTTCTGTGTATTTCGAATTTTGAATAACTAAATAATGGGGCCATAATTCGGTGTTCACTCATGGATAAGAAATAATCTTAAAAGGTTGAAATTAAAAAGTGACCATAAAAGCAAGAGTCGCATATTTTCGAAGTTCACCTATTTTCTTGTATTCTCATTTTTATTTATCAGTTCTAAATTAAAGATCTTTTGTTTACAATTTTTATTTTGTTTTTTGTTTTTTCAGCTTAAAATCTTACATTGCTTTGGATACTTTGGCACATTTCTTACCATACAGAAGCACCGGAATTACTTTGGATATCAAAGAAAAACATATTCAAATTGTTTTTCTGGAAACGTAAAATTACTGCTGAATCAAGGGTTAAAATTGTAGAAAATTACTTTGAAAATAATGATTATCGAATTTTTTATCATATTTTCTTACATCTCTAAATCAAAATTAATTAAAGACGTTAGATTCTAGTATATGCTTAAGAGATCATGTAAAGATATTGGATATTTTTCAGACGCATCCAAATAAATAAGAATTGAAATTAGGACTATCGACGACTATCTCTGATATACCTGTCAAATTCTACGATTCCTGTGTCAGTCTTTTGCTGAAACTTTACCTGTGTAAAAATCTATCCATGAAAACTTTAATACATAATCCTGAATCTTTTATTATCAGTTCATTAATAGAAATAGAAGTCAGGGTCATATCTTACTGAGATAATTTCAAAAGAAATATTTTTATTAAAATTGACATACATTCTTACTACTTATAAACATGGAAGAAATTCATGAGACATATTTTTATACTAATTTTAAACTATAAAAATAGAAAACATATTACATTTCATTGTGCTTTATTGAATACGTTTACAATCGTTGCAATCATTTAGCGTACGATGGACGTGATGACTAGAATATATAATGGTTTATGCAGGAACCAATTGATAGTGACACTTGTGGTTTTGTGGTTTTTACAGTTCCCTTCTTATCCTATCATTGAGACGGGGTCGACTCTGAAATAAGAAGCATTATATTCTGCATAAACACAATGTTTCTGATTATTCGTTTAGACAATACTGCAATCGTGTGATCTTTTCACTGATAGTTTCAAATAAAATTCAGAGTACATATATATCCTTGATAGACTGTTATTGATGAGTCATTTACAATGAATAAAATTCAAAAAAGTATTCATTTTGAATCACAACGTTCCTTAAAAAGTTATTTTCAACAGCAGACTTTTCTCGATATCTTCGATTCACCACTGTGAATGCGTTATAGCTTATTGGTAAAAAATATACTGGCATCAATGTGTATCATAATGCGTTCACTTCATAAGCAGAAAAATACATACCATTTCATTATTCAGATTAAGATATTTGGTATGCTTTAAAACGTCAAGAGTTGTAATCGTTTTTTTTCTTTTTTTACAATTAATAATCACAGATTAATCTTTTAGCATTGATCTTTTATCATAAATTTCACTTTGTATTATTATTTTAAGCATCAGTTTCCGGCTTCTGGCGTTCTCTGGTATAGGCTATATATTTTTCTGTAATATTTTACACAAAATAAATGAAATTTGATCTAACTGCTTGATGCTTTTTTGACGATTGTTTTGTGCGTAGGAATAGAAGAATAAACAGCCATTATATAGCCATAAGTTATGCATGGTACCGTTATTTACTTAACCTTGATTAGTCTTACACATAGGCCTTAGATTGCTGAACGTATCTGCTGTCACAGACTAGTCACCCATTTAAGTATTAAGGAAAACCATTGATGTCTAACTTGAATGATCTGGCGGGAACCAGTTTCTTTTGCTTGGCATCTCCGTGAATCAAATGATGTGCATTGTCGGTCGTATTTGATATAAAATTATATAAAACTGGCGGCAGAAACTTAAGGTACATTAAATATTTCATAAAGAAATAATAACCAACAATAATAACAATTGATAGAACCAATAATCATTAATACCTTTCACTTTACTTCCATTGTGAACGTTTTATCACAAGTCTGAATAAACACGAACAAATTTTGAACTTCTATTTCTTAATGTTAGAAGCCTGTCTGAATGTGCCAGCGCCATACCGATTTGGCTACAATACCAGCAAGTTACATAAAAAAATAAACATGGTAGCGTTTTTCTTTCACTAAGTAACACTTTCTTTGTCTACATGAGTAGTAGATTTACTAGATATAAATGAATAGTATTATATGTAATAGTTTAATGATGTCTATTACAGAATAAAATAATATTCTCTTGATTGATGTCCGTAGAAAGAGCCTACCAAATCAAATTAGCTGAATTTAGTAAATTTGGTCAAATATTGTACTGCAAACTCTCGTTGGGATGGTGTTCGTGTTAACAACACAGTTAAATGATATTTACTTTCTTATAGCATTTTTGTTTTTATACTTTCTTAAGAATATTGACAGAGATTAGTATGCAGCAAAATCACATTTCAATACATTATTCTAAAAACTTAAATCAGTACAGTATTAAAATAAATCTGCCAAAAGTAGCACAAAAATTATCTTTGAATTCAATGTTATTGTAGTGCAACTATTGATCGAAATTACATGGGTATTGTTTGTTGAGTAAAATTAGCTACACTACAGCTTATTAATAAATTATTATCCATTTTTTGTCACGTTGCACCTCTATCAGCAAGGATTTTTGTTTAAAAATGACAATTTATTTCAGATATGTTCATATTATTAATTCCCAATTAGATTTTGAAATTTATTTTAAAAACTCCAAAGAAAATCTTAGATGGACAAAATTCAAGGAATTTTTAAAGCCATTCTTCACATTCCACAAATCACTGAGTGGTTCACGACACCCACTCCTGCTCCTGTATTCAATTTCCAAAAGTTAGAAACCCTACTTGTGATTAGCCCAATGATGCCAATGAAATATTAAAGAAATAAATTAGTAACGAAAATTTAAAGATAAACTTGAAAAAAAAGAAGAGAGAACGAATGAGAATAGAAAACGAGATGGCTTGAAGCTGTTTTAATAATAATAAAAAGAAGATTCTATTCTATTAAACTGGTAATTTCGAACATGTTCCCATGTCTTATCTGTAGATTGGGAATAGCTGAGTGCAAACTTGCTTTGAATATCTTATCAATGTGGCCTTGAACCACACTTAGTCTCTATCCATATTCATGTGTGGAGGAACATGTATAAGGATTTTTGCCCTAGGCCTCATTACTAGCGTATATTTTCCCTATTCCGTTATGAATTAACTTCTGAATATTTTCTTATATCATTTTTTCCATCTTCTCTCGCTTTTCCCATCCCACAGAGGAACAAAAGAGACCTGTAGAAGTAATAAACTGAACAAAACGTATCATGCGATCTATTCTTACCCTGGCAAACACTGTCCTGTTGTAACCCCGACCCTTAACCTAATCAAACTCGATCTGGCGAAGGCCGAGCCAAACTGATGTTAACACATTATATACCTCTGAGTCTATAAAGTGCATTTTATGCAATATAGTTAGTATCATATTTAGCACAGCTGAGAAATCAATTCCAAACAGTACGCGAAATGACCAACACACCGCAACAATATTTGTCTTTTGGATGTTCCCGTTGATTATTTCAGATAAAAAGCTTCATCAGAAAAACGAATTAGTTATCTGAATTTGCCGTTATTTTCCAGAGGTGTGGCACGTATTTTTGACCTTTGGTGGGTCGAAAGGGAGATATAGACAGTGATCCGAGGTCATCTAGTAACCCAGCAATTTTATTGTGTCCTACATCAGCCAGGAGAAGGCGACAGTTACACACACAAACGTACCCCCCACACACACACAGATAGATAGATAGATTGATAGATAATTTCTTTGAACTGGTGGGATAACAATTAGAATTTGTCAAGTCAAACTAAATCAGTGAATGTAAAGAACAGGATATTGTGCTTTTGGATTTGTTGTTATTGCAGAAGGTAATAGTTGTTTTTAGCCTGGCAGATAAAACTGTGTTAGTGTCACACTATTTAACTAAACACAAGGTAGAGCAAAAGAAATATTTGCGACAGGTTTCAAGGATAGGATTTTAGAGATGCAACAGAGAAACGTGCATAGAATAAATAAGCTTCACTCGTTTCCGAACGTATTTTAATATTTTCCTTCATTCTTAATTTTTTCTGTTCATTTTGAGTTCTTGTGTTCTCCGTCACGCTTGTAGAAATGATTTGATGTTTCATGTTTTTGAGCAATGAAACACAAGGGTTACGTAAATTGATAAAGAAACCTGAATTTAAAGATAAAAAAGCAGGGAAAATGCATTTCCATATTTGGATTGAAGTTACCGGTCACCAATTAGGATGGCGTAACGAGTAATTCCTCTCCATGAAAATTTTCAGAATAATGTTGTTAATTTGTCAGTGCCCAGCATCTCTTGAAGTAACATGTAACATCATGAAGCTGCAAGAAAATAATATTAATCTGACCAATTATTTCTTCGAGGAAAAAAGATAATTCACTCGACATCTTTTAAATTCTCACTGATATTTGTTCCTGCTAAAATTTCAAAAACTGACCTCCCTTTACTCCGACTTATACCAATTAAGAAAATAACTCTCTAATCTATATATATATATATATATATATATATATATATATATAGAGAGAGAGAGAGAGAGAGAGAGAGAGAAATATAATTTTAAAGAGTTTATGAAAAAATACCAAGACAAGTGAAAGGAACAAGGTATGTGAAGCATAATGCTCCTGAATCGGAGTTATCTCCCCTAATAAGCTATCTGATTCCTCTTTGTGGATGTACTTGGTATATATACTCCCCTAGTTTAAAAAGAATGCAAATACACTTTTATCTAATCACTTGAATTGATTTGGATGACGATGGTTGTTTATGACTAGGGATAGAAGAATAAAGAGCCATTCTACTGACACAAGTGATTCCTATTATTCACAGTATTTGACACAGACCATAGTAAACTGGAAGAAGAAAAGACTATTAAATTAAAGAAAACATACATAAGTATTTACTAAACAGAGTTTCGACTGACACCTGGCCATACTCATTACAGAAATCTAATGAAATTTGAATTCACAATACAATCGTTATTTAACATATTTCTTCTCAAAACAATTGCTGTTCAACCAGAATCTCAAGAGAACATCATAATTACGATGGAAATAAAAATGAATTTTGAGCTTTTACGAATTCTAATTAACTGGCTTTTGAAAATGGAGAAATTTATTAAAAAATATTTATATGAAGCTCTGTCAATTGCTATTATCGTTACCATTTGAACTTGTATTTTCTTTCATATTATTTATTTATTTTTTTACTTTTTAGAAGTAAAGGAGACATAAGATCGAAATTTATATTATTATTTCTGCTGCAAGTTATTTCTTTGCAGTCGTACATTAATGTTTCAAACGGTTTGCGATAAAATAAGTAACTTTAAAATTGAAATGGAATAATAATAATAATGATTATATGAAACACAGTTAATGATAATAATAATTAAAATAAAATGCAACTTAAAGACACAAAAGGACTTCAAGAGGCGGCATGAATGGATGGGAAAGGGGACCTACTGGAAATTGTAAAAGAGATTAATATTTGACTATGATGACAAGTGATATATGCGCTGTCCCAGAAAATACGATGCATAGACTTTTCTGGGTCTTGTTGATAAAAGCGTACCACCCAAAGACCTAACATAGTAGTTCGTAAGAAGAAAAGTTCAAGCAATTAGATGATTTTGCCCTTCTAGCGGACGAGATAGTCAAATACCTGTATCTTACCAGAATGCTGAAAAAGTTTTTTTAACATTAAGGAGACATTGATATGAATAGAAGTTGGAACACTTGGAACGGTTCCCAAAGGCCTGAAAAAGAGACTGAGGATGAAGAGATCTGTGGATGAAACGATTCCACCCAAATATCATCACTGTTCAGATCAGCAACAATATTTAGAAGAATATTGGAGACCAGAAGTGAAATGCAGTTACTCAGACTTCTATAAAAAAAAATGGTTAAAACTTTCAGGAAAAACTCGATAAGAGGATAATAACTATGATAATCCACCGGCCAGAAACTCTCCTGGAAAATAAGACCCACAAAGTTCTCTGGAACTTTCAGATAAAATTGAATTACTTAATCACGGCTATAAGATTAGACTTAGTTCTAATGAACAAGAAGTAAACGTGTCATCAGATCACAGAGTTAAAATAAAGGAAAGCGAAAAACTCAAGGAATACTTGAATCTTAGCTGATTTTTTCAAATTTGTAGAATATGAAAGTCACAGTAATCCCAACTATAGTTGTTGCACATGGAAGAATCAATTAGAACCTAAAAATTAGAAATAGGGAAAAGAAAATCGATGGAATAATCTAGACAGTTCAGCTTTCAGCATTGCTGAGATCGGCAAGAATTCTTACAAAAGTCAAGGAGGTTTGAGGAGACTTGCTGCTACTCTAACTTCAAGGAAAACTTCGAATTTCATCGAGTATGAATAACTCGCAAACATGATAATAATGGTTGGCAATTATCTAAACATAAAATTTGGTGCGCTCCTAATACTACTTGAACAAAATCAATGACAAATATTTCGCACTGAGATAAAAAGAAAAAATCATCACTAAATTAGGTATTCAAAAAATCTTCATAAGGGATTCTGCTTACCAATCGATTCTCATGCGAGGCAAAAGTGGTTGGTAAGTTAAAATAGATTTCCCCGAGACGAACGAAAAGGTGAGTCCGAATCTTACTATTTCTGACAAGAGGTTTCTTCAATCTACAAAATTAACGGTTCAAATAAATTGCGTAAAAAGTTAACAGTCAAGTTAAAAGAAAATACTTTTTCCTAAACTTATAATGAATCAAATAAATTTACAAGTTTTATGAGATTATCTGCTGATGTCTATGATTCATTATTACATGTTGCAGTCCTCATAAATTTTCAAGTGAAATTTCCCTGTTAATGTTGTGTCATTTTGGTGAAATTTATCATCATGAAATCTCTTTCAGAAAAGAAATCAGTCCTTAACAATCAGATGTCGAATGATATATTTTACCAATTACTTTTCTGATTGACTGTACATTTCGTTTTCCATGAAGTCTTTTGCAAAATACAAGTTTTGGAACGTCTGCCTACATGATAAGACTTTTATTTTTCATCGGTAAGAAAATACTGTTATTAGATTCATTATTCGCCTTTATAGAAATCCAAACAAACATGCATTTCTGTATCAATTTATAATTCTATTATATTCATATTTTAGGTTTCTCAAACAGCAATCTACTGTACTCAGTCCACTACTTCATGACTATTCGACTTCTTTTATCGACAATTGGATGATTCTCATGAGGGCAATTTGTGTTCGGGTAGAAGTTGAGTGTTGTTGTATAAAATGTAAAAATTATTGTTGTGTTGATAAAGTTTTCACAAATTGTGTTTGTGTATTTACACAAACACACGTAAAATGAAAACATTTCGAAGTGATAATTGATAAAATGATTTAAAAGAAAGACAAAATACATTTTTTTTTGTATTTGTCCAAGGAATTAAAATTTATTATACTTTTCGTGTAATGTCGATGATTTTGTGTAACGTTAATTGATTGTCAATTAAGAACCTCGTGAATTGGAATATATTAATTAAGACTATTAGGTTTTCTATTGAATTATCAGTTCCAATCATGTATAGGGGTGGGCTTAAACGTGTGTATGGAGCATAATTATGTTTGTTATGAAAAGGTGTAATGTTTTTGTTGAACTCCAATAAACATTTATGGCCAAGAATGATTTCGAGAAGCAATCAACAGCAAAAATATATAACTGTTTTTAAACAATGTGATTTGCAACAATTCTCTAAGGTGGAATATAGTCTTTTAAGCTACGATATAATAAGTGCTGTGAAGAACCTTTCCAAAATCTTACTTTAGAGAAATTATCTTGAATAATTGGAGAATTAGAGTGTTAATTTATTCTGTAGAAAAATTTTATAAAAAGGATTATGTACATCAGCCAATAGAAACTGAAGTTAACTACTTCTTATATGGATATGTAAATAAACTTACACTCTCTATAGAATGACTCAAACCTTGACAAATGCTGTTTTATTTGAATTGGTGTTCTCATTAAAAGCTAGAAAAAGAGACCAAGCATTTTCACAGATAAGAAATTGTTGTTTTCTATTTGTTTATTTGTTTACATTCATTGTATTTTCATTGAATAAATCATGTGAACTGAATCTTGTCTCAGCTAATTATCAAACATGAATTTATCCAAAATCAGTTATTTTATAAAAAATCTTACTCGCTTATAGGTTGTATGTGGCGGCCATTTAGCACTGCGGCAATTAAGCTCGGTGTCACGTCCCATCTTATTTATAGAACTTATAATTAATTGCAAACAAGTGGAAGTACTATAAAATTAGCTTTTAAAAGTATCTTCCTAGTGAAATAATAATATCTGTGAGTGTGTATGAATATGTATACCCATATTATTAATGTGCAAAATTATTGTAAATTATTTATCCTGTAAATTAGTGCATTTTAAGGTCACGCTGTACTATTGTTGCTGTGTTGGTGTAACATAGATACGAAAACTAGATAATAATAATGATGATGTGCTGTTTGAAGATCTTAAGACTATGTTCTTAAAATGCTATGTTTATAATTAATAAATGCATAGAAGTATGTTTTCGCCTTTTAAAAACGTTTCAATAACTTTATGTTAGAAAACTTTATCGTTTTGTTAACAGGATCGGTATTTTCAAGTGTAACACGGTTAACAGATTTTGGTCCAACTGTTTATGGTCTAAAACTCTATTCATACAACAACTATCTTGGCAACGATTTCTTAAACGTCATCTATAAAAGAAACCACTGTTTTCCATACAAAATCAAAGAAAAACTTCTAAAACAACAAAAGGTTCTTCGCTGGAGCGATATGTTATATTAATGAAATAAAAGTATTCTGTGGGCAATTGACGCATAAATGATATTTTTGGAAATGTATCATAGAGCATGACCTCAGTCGAGGGTAACTCAAACGTTCCCTTTTCAATAACTCTTACACCGAGCTGAAGGGGAAGGCGCCACTCCATTCTCTGGATTACTCCACTTACCCTTGATGCTTATCTTATAATGCTGAGTGTTAAGCAAGGCGGCATCAAGTACCATTTTTTGAGTCTTTTGTATGACTCGACCTGGGATTGAACCCCGGTCTCCCGGCCTATTGAAGAACACTCTGTTGCATAAAGTGATAATAGAATAATAAGAAAACTTGAAAGATCTCTGGCAGCAACTATGGGAATGAATAATAACAATTCTTCAATTGTAAGCCGATATGAAATGATGCTGACGAAAATAAAAAAAAGAAAATGACATGTGGCCGTAAATGCACAAATAATAATGACAATAGGACATATTTCCTTAGGCTGGATGGAACGTCTTGCAGATGTTTTGCAATAAATCTAATGTCGTTGTTTGATTATATAAGGCAATCATCAATAAACTTAGTGTTCTGACCTTTTCTTTCAATCGGATTTGATGTCAAGGTTTTTATTAAGTTTTGATTGATGTGAACTATTGAAAAAAGAGTAGGCTTGAGTGTTTTGAAACACTACATGTTTTACTAGTTCCAAAATGGGTCATCAGCTTCATAAGAGACAATCAATATTTACGCTGTCCATAGAAAGGAAGTCTAACGTGTCAGAAAATGTCATCGACGGTTTCATTTGGCGAATTTTCACCGTAAAGTTCTTCACAAAATAAATCTTCTTACCGTAAGAGAAGAAAATATAAGCAGTTAACACGAAAAATTATAGAAAAATTGAATAATCATAACACATATCAAGGAATTTGGAAAAATATCAGTACTTGATCAGTGGGTTCTCTATGATTTGGTCTAGTATTAACATAGAGTCAAAATCACTTTATCATTACGACGTAAAAACGCCCTCAAACCCCTTTTGGAAATGATCATTTCTAGAAATAGAGGATCTCTTTTATTTTATTTAGTGAGAAGAGATTATATTAATGTTTAAATTGAGACTACGATTACAACATGAGAAAGTTATGCTGTTTCCTGATGGGATATGAAAAATGCCATCACACAGAAGTATTGTACGACATTGTCATCTAACAGAAACACTTTAAAACAATTGCTGATAAATCAGAAGGGTACATAAATCTTTCATGACAATGCAAGGCAACAAATTACAAAACTTTTGGTCTGATTATTGACGTTTCACCTCTCAACTTTCCAAACATTTTGCGGTTAGATCATCAACTTTTATCCTAAAATATTTTTGGACGAAAAAACGTTTCATCAATAATGAAGAGGTTAAAAAAATATGAATTTTGCTTTCACTAAAAATTATGTAATTCAATGTGAAATAAAACCGCTGCTTTGAATTAATTTTTTTAATTTACCATTAAATGTAAATTGATTATATGTCTCATTAAAAAAAGCAAGCAATAAGTTATTTATTGAAAAGAGGTTCCTGAAATTTTCCCGCTTTGTTCTTGATGGAACCGCCCAAGAGCAACGAAAATTAAATCTTATTTCATATATTCATCTTGCAATTCAACAAACGTAGCACATCGTTTCTCAAATATCGTTTATCTCTCGAAAAAAGATAAGAAATGAAGAAATCTATTAAAAGTCATTGGCTTCTTTGCTGGATGAAGTATTTTTCTATTCCACTTTGTACGCAATTCACAAAAGGAACAATCCACCTAAATGATAATGATCATGTAATGTTTATAATTTATTGATTAATAGATATATTTTTGATTTCGACTTCTTCTTGTTTAGAACGTAAAAATTCTTTTATTCATGAATGTCAGCTTATCTACTCATAACTTTGTACCAATTGACTTATTTCCTTATTGGAATATCAACGACTATTACGTGAATTCCTGTTGAGGTTTTGAGTTGTCTCGCTAACTTACTTGCAGAAATAATCCTTGCAGGGTGATAATCGGCAGAAAATGTTATGTTGCAAGATTAAGATTGGGGTGGTGAGGAAATAAAGGAAATGTGATCATTTTGTTTCAAATCAAAGAAAATTGTTAAGATCAAGAGAAATAAATGTATAATAACCATTTGGAATAGCGAGTACAAAAGAGGCGAAAAGAATGATTTTTGGAAGAATAGAAAATAAATAATCACTATTAGATTGTGTTGCATTTTTTAAAATCCAAGATTTAAAAAGTGAAATGAATCGAACTGAGCTAAATAAAACACTTTTTTTCATGCTTGCCTTTCAATGATCAATAGACATTAGAAAGATTATTATATTCAAAATTGACATCATTCTATTTAAAAGAATAAATCATTTGAAATCCTTCTCTGAATATATTGACATTATTAAGTCAGATTTTGAAAGTATACTTACTGTGATTCCTCCTTCTCTGTTTCAACTTCATTTTTCATTTTCAAAGCGTAAAATGAAGAGTGAAGTGAAAATGAATAAAGAAAAAGTTTAAAAAGAAAAAAGAAAATATAGAAAGAAGATTGAAAAAATATAAAGAAAGACAAAAAAGTAAAGAAAAAATCAATACATAAAAATGAAAGAACTATAAAGAAAATGTGAAAACTGAAAAGAACCTCACTCGAAAAGAGGTATTGGTTTAAGTTTTTATCATAGAAGACAAAAATATAGATTTTAGTTAATGTAAAATTGATATCATTATTTATTATATTTGCTTATTCTATTGATTGTTCACGATGAAAAGCGCATATTATGGGAAGTATGGGAATTGCTGGTATTACATTTTAAATAGTTGTACAAATCGTACAAGACAACAATAGCAGATTCTTTATATCCATTTTGTAACTTGGTTTATTATTTTGCATGTCTCTTATTCATTTTTTTTAGTATGAATAAAAATAATCTCTCTTCTTCTCTATAGTTTTTCTCTATTCCTCTTTTTTATTGCATGCCCTTTAACCTTATTATAGAGACGATAACTTACAAGTATTTAGTATTAAGTTACAACGACGAGTAGTAATTTGATGAACTTCTCTCATTTTAAAGGGAGTTTTTCGTTGAAAAGGGGTTATTTTTACTGACATTTTACAAAGTATTCTCCTTTAATCTTCTGTAATTCTTGTTTAAACAATTTGTATTTTTACGTCTTTTCTGCCAATCGCAAGAACAGACACGCAGGCAAGCATTATTTACTACCCACCATCGTGTCTATATGTGACACAAGGTCAGTTTAAAGACAGACCGAAACATACACGAAGATAGACACATATGAAGCACTAATAAGTTGCAGAAGTAAAATATGGAATAACTTTTAAAAGTTTTTTTTTAGCCATATTCGTCCATTTTTTGAAAAAGAAAACAACAAACAAAAAAAAAAACAAAACAAAACAAAAAAAACAGCATAAATCTAAGTGTTCATTATTACCTCCATTATTCAAGCATTTAATCGCTAACATTCAGCCCAATATAAGTGACCCAGAAAAGAAACGACAAAGAATCTATACTTTGCTTAACGTCGAAACCAAACAAAAAAAATCGAAATAATTGGAGTTTCTTTATTGCATCCATCAAGCCCAGCCCCATTATGTTAAATGGAACTTTTTAGAAAGCAAAACAAATGCAACTTCCTATTCAAATTTTGGTTCACTTCAGACTGCTATTGTGAAGGAATGGAATAAAATGTTTGAAGAATTTATTTTGAAGTCATGCAAATCATTTAGATGGCGTGTTTACATAATAGTAAAAAATGGCGGCTATGTTGAGTAAATTTATTGTTTCGTGTCGATCTTCTTATTTTGTTGTTTATTTTTAAAATTAAAATTAATCTTGTTTTATTATTGAGTCCTTTATTATTATTATTATACTTGGATATACCTACTTTTGCTTCCGCACCCTGTATAAACTTTTGATTTTTGTAATCTGTTTATTCCAAGAACGATAGTAGATAAAAAAAATCCGGAGTTAGCTAAATTTGAATTTGAAATTTTCAAGGCGAAAATAATTATTTTTGAATGACGACGTTCGTTAAAAAACTGATTAAAAAATAAGTTTTCAACGAAGATATTTGCTATGTACAATATATACTTTTTTCTCATTTGGCTACACTCACAGAGGGTTTAATATAATTTTATCACATTAAAAATAACTCTTTACGCTACAGAATATATGCAATCTTTTTTTCGGTAAAGAAAGGAACTTGATATTTTCTTTTTCCTTGATACAAACACGGGCAGCAAAATAAGTCGACCGAAGACGTTTCGGCCACGAATATTTTGTCCTGAATGTTTCCAATTTCCTCATCTACGTTAATCTATTCTCTATCATCATTTTTCTCTTCTTGTTTATATTATTTATATTCACTCTATTCCCCTTCCTCTCTTTTTTTTTCTACTTCCCTTCTCCATGTTTCCACATTTTCCATTCACATTGCTTCTGTCACACTTTTCTCTTTTCCCAGTCATTTTTCTTTACCTGGCAGTTTTTTCTGTTGCTCATATTTATTTCCTACTTTCATGCATTAACACAATCAAAATTCATTCATCTCAACACTCCATATTTTGATATATCAAATATGCACCTAAATCGATGTAAAATTGCAGTTAGCGAGAAAAAAATATAACTGACATTAATGTATATGAAACTGGTTTATACCTTTCCACTTAGCCAAATAACTGGTCCCAAAATGACGACGAAAGCACAATCTGATTCATTTCAAATATTTGAGGAGCCATTATTTAGATATTTATGACTGTCAGCTCCTTTAACAGCGACGTTCTTGGCGTTCGTTATTGGCTACTTAAAGTTTTCTAGTTCACAAGTGGACCGATGCGCTTGTTTAAAATGACTTTTAATACGAGTGTATGGAGTGAGAGTTGGGAAAACATCTCTCGATTTCGTTCTCTTTTTCCTATTTCTTTTCCTTACTTTTTTTTTTATTTTGGTCTTGATTCATTCATTGTCTGACATTATTTCAACTTGACTATGTGGTAAATCATTTGTTCTCTTTATGATGTTTTGTTTCCTTCTTATGTACAACCAGGTATTAAATTCAGTTCTCTCCCTTAAATGTGCTTGAGTTTTCTGAGATTTTCACCTATGTAGTATTTATTATCTAATAAAGAACACTGATGGGAAGTATGTATTCAATACAGATCGATGATCAATAGTTGATCGGTTTGATTTATAACCCATGATAAATTTAACAAATTAGAAATGCGTGCGCATATATGTGTATGCGTGTGTGCATGTGTGTGCGTGCTTGTTGGTGTAAGGTTATGTGTATGTGCGTGCACGCGTATTTAAGGACGCAGAACATTGATTATATCACAATGGATGTACATTATGAATAACGAGCAAGATCTTAAAACCTCGACCACCAGTTGAGTTTGAGGGAACGTTTACACGCTCCAACATAAGTTGTCTCAGCCGAGCTTTTCCTAAAAGGATAATTTAGGCTATGTGGTTTAACCGTTGATGAAACTTTGTAGGTTATTTAATGCTACATCCGTTATATATATATATGGTTGAGCTTGTGTGGGGGTGTAATTTGTTGGCGAATATTTTTTAAGTAACTTAATTTCTTAAACGAGTAAGAGATGATCTATTTGCATACTGTTTCATGATTTCAAGTCTTTCTAATATTGATAATTCTATTTAATATTGATCATTGGTTTTTCTCGCAGTTAAATGACCACAAGTATTCCTGTTTAACCTTAGCAATTCTATTTATACATTATTCCAATATAATACGAACAACATATACACACAGTTGTATGTTTTCAAATAACTAATAATAACAATCCCTAGAAAACACTTCTTTTTAACTCTTCGATGCGACTCTAACAGTTACAGCAACTCCAGATCTAAATGGACACAAGAGAAATGATTATTATGGTGTAGTCTTCATTGCACACACTCGAAAATTAGGGCCTTACCATCAGATGCAGTTTAAGTCCATACACAGTGCATTTAATGGTTGCAAAAATTCCTTTTCACATTTAAAGGATTTCAAATATTGCTATCAAATATAAATACATGTATTGAATATTAATCATTTGTTTACACTCCGTTAAATGTTTTTAAGTATTAAAAATGATTGAATAGTCCTTTTTTACTCATTGACGGGACCCTAACAGGTTTTACAACTCCAGGTCTGAATGGACTTCGTAATAATGGCAATGAAAGGTGGATTCCACATTCTCCAGAACTGAAGCCTTACCATCAGAGGGTTTTGTGTCAAGGGCAGATCACTCGTGGGGGTCTTCCCCTTCTGCAGAGGTGCAATCAGCATATCTTACAGCCGACAAGGTGATATCCAATTTGATATTAATCATTGATTTTAATTAATAATATTAGTGGTTTGCTCACAGAATAGTTTCAAGAGTAATTCTGGAAACCATTCAAACTTCTTGAATTCATCGAAACTTCAGCGCAGTTGACCCTCATCGACCGCCTTCAGGCACCATAAGATAAAGGGGTTGGGTACGTATTTGCCACAAGAGCAACCCAAAGATAATGGAAGTGACGTATATAATTGCTAGGGCTTGATATAAGCAGTCAGTGGATAGCAGCGATCTGACTGGCCATCTAACCCAGTAAAGGCCTAATCAGAGTGTTGTAAGATATGGGATCACTTTGATTGCTGGGTCCTGGTCACCAGAATCCTGTCCTCAAGCCTTACGCGTCAAAATCCACGGCTAATAGGTGGCCTTAGTGATTAAGGGAACTTCATGTCTCTCTTTCCCTTCCTTTATCATTTTCTAAAAGACCAAATTAAATTGTTATTACGAAGAATAGATTTATTTAATCGAAAACTAATTTGAAAGAGTTTCACGCAATATACATTATAAGTTATATCCCCCCCTACAAATGGAAATGTTTAAAAATAATTAAAAGGTATGTAAAGTTGGCGACCGTAGTCGAGAGCGACCAGAAGGCTTCCTTTTCAATTGCTACTTCATCAAGGTGTAGGGGAGGGTGCTACTACTTTACCTGGATTGGTCTACTTTACCCTTGATATGTTGGTCTACTTTACCTTATATCGCTGAGTGTTAAGCAAGGAGGTATCAAGTACCATTTTTAAAGTCTTTGGCATGACGCGACCTGAGATTGAACCCAGGTCTCCCGGACCATTGGGGAACACTCTGTACTTAAGTTTTAAATGTTTTAAAATGTTTAAAATGCAAAATCTTACTATTCAAGAAATCAATAGATTTCCGTCTCACATTCTAGAATTTTTTGCGGTGCTTACAAGTAAAATGAAGAGTCCAGGGTTTTCTATGATCCCCGACAGAAATACCGAAATTTGCTTCGTGGAGTTCACACATTTTAGCTGATACTACCGTAGAGTAGTGTTTTGTTCTATTCATGCAAAATATGCCACATACAAAGTAGAATGTATCAGCCAAATGATTTCAACTTCTTTATACCACCTCTGGTAATTTCAGGTTCAATGAGAAAACTCGAAATAAACTGAAGAAGTGAGTGAATATTATCCCTGTAAATATTACCATCGAAATATCAAGAAAATTCTAAAAAGTTTTCGAAAATCGTGTAAGTTCTACAACATTCTTGAAAGTTTTTAAGAAATACATTATATTCAGAAAAATTCTGCTCGGAAATGTATAATCATTATCATTTTCTAAACTTAGCTTAGCTTTCGCTAAAACTCGATATTATAAGACACCTAGTGTAAATCAAACTCAATAATAACGGTCTTCAATGCAATCAGCCAATTTCTTATTAATGTTGAAAGAAAACATGTCTAATTAAAAAAACATGTACTAAATTTTGGGAGTGCTTGAAAAATGTTCAAAAAGTTGTATTTTGATTTAATGAAAAAAGAATAAGTAACACAGAGCTTGACTAAGCGAATATGTCGGGTGCTGCACTTGCACAATTCTGCATTGAACTAGAAATATCCCACCGAAAAATATTCTAGAGTTCATAATGTTCTTTCTCTTCTACATTCCACAGACACGTCTAAATAGCATAGTAGACAAGTACTCTTAATTCTATAAAATTATAGTCCAGTACCTTGCGACTACGTTACGGCGAATTTCATCTAGATTTGTAGGCATCATACCTTTGATATATAGGTTTTTCTGCTGTACACATAGTTACATTCATGGACAACATTTTTAAAGGAAGACAAATCAAAGCTACAACAGTTCTGATATCTTTGACCTTATATATATATATATATATATATATATATATATATATATATATATATATATATATATATATGAACGTTTGTGTTTTTGTGTGTTCGTCTGTGTCTGCGTATGCATAGCATGCAAAAATGTGTAACAGTGAGCGGATATATATATATATATATATATATATATATATATATATATATATATATATATATATATATATGTGTGTGTGTGTGTGTGTGTGTGTATGTGTGTGTGTGTGTGTGTGTGCGAATACGAATTGATATCCGGCAAAGTCTACATATTTGAAAAATCTAAGATACGAAAAATAATCTCTACTTTTTAACATTTCGTTGGCGTATATCGTTGCAGCATGTTCTTGCTAAATAATATGATATAGTAAACTGCATTTGGCTTCTTAAATACAAAATGTAAGGACAAAAAACAATTGAAAATCAATAAAGGTTTCGTGTATACATGGCCCACAAACGATTTATGTAAAATCAATCTACTCTTTATTTATTATCCAACCCATGAAAATACGCATTGAATTTTAAAGTTATATTCCTAAAACAAATAGAGGTACACAAAAATACAAAACGATACACATAAATACAAAGACACAGAATCATATGAAAATAATTCAATTACATGCGTAATACTTTCTGGTCAGGAACTTGATGTATAACGAAGAATATTGTTGACACTGTGACATATGAGTGTACAGAGCAATATAATGAATATATTTGACAGCAACGCCGTCAAATATATGTCTAAATTTGCGCACGTGTGCATAAAATGCAACGTGTACCAAGCTCATTTAAAACCTTATCCCATATTTTATTGTCATTTCATACTCCGCCATCGATTTCCCCACCCCTCGATTACAGTTAAGTTACAGGTGCTAAAATACGTCTTTTTGTTTCCCTTCGCCTGGAGATTAAATGGTAACTTGCTGCTTGCAAGTTGTCGATAATAATATTTATTGCTTTCAGTAGATATTAAAATATCATTTATTTGGACTTTTAAAAATACTTTTTGTTCACATTCCCGGTTTATGGCTAAGGATATTCAGTTGCTGAAAGAAAAGGTCTGAAGTCTGAATGTTCTGGTCTTTCATCGAAAGAATCGGATTAGAAAGGTACCTTTGTAATAAACTAGAGGTATTGACGGTAAATAATGGCTGGTAAAATTCAAGGTTAAAATGCCAACTTTATGTAGTCTAACCATAGATATTCCTTTAAAGCATCGTTTAGTAATGGCTGTCACGAGTATACTTTTCATGTCAGAAGATGAAGCATTTTAAAAATTGCAAAAAAGAAAGGTAAATAGGTGATGAATTTTGAAAGGATTTATTGAAGAATGAAAAGCAAAAATGAATTTTCAACGACGAACTTTCCATGGAAAAGTTGTCATGATATCTGTTTTGATTGAATATTGTCTAAGTAATAAATCGTTCGATACAATCTCGTGTCAGCATTGAAAAACTCGTAAAGGTATCAATAAAAGAAAATACACGGATATTATTTACGGATTTCTCTTTACACAGAAAAAAGTCTTTCATTTGTATGAAAGCAAAAAATATTTTCAGAAGAAAATCCACTGGACAATTGAATATTCTTTTCTTTTGTTGCGATTATATTATGGTTCACCAAAATTATTTTTCGTTTTTTTTTAAATCATTGTTTAAGGTGATGCAACGTTTTACACATGGTTTATTCTGAAGATTTTAGTGCATCTGAGTCTAGTGGTCGGGGTCTTTAACTTGGATTGTAAAGTATCCTTATCCAGAACAAATGATTTATGACTTATGTGTTGACTTATGTTTTACTTATATCCTTTTGGGATATTTAATGTCAATATTGATTTAACAATAATGATCTTCAATTATATAGATTTTCTTTTCACTATTGTATATAACAGATACACACTTAATAACTAGTTGCATTCTGAATGTCTTAAGGTCTTATGTATTAAGGTGAATCGAAATCAGTAGAATTATCTCAAATCGATCTATTTGATCGATTGATGTAACCAAAACAGATACTACCACTCCAGGTCAGAGTAGACCCGAAAATAAATCAAACGAATGAGTTACTCGAGCTCAAGAAAAGTTATCTCACATCCTGAAGCAGTTCAGTGTCATACACAGGATAATTCTTTCTCGGGAGATGAACTCAGTGTATTCTAGGCAGCTATTATATCATCTAAAACAAAAGCCCAATCAAACAGTATTGATATAAATAAAGGAATATATATATATATATATATATATATATATATATATATATATATATATATATATATTCACTCATGACTCGGAGATAGAAAAAAAAACGATTTTTAGAATATATATATCCAATAGAATTCAAACTAATTCAAGAGACTCCCCCGATGTTTGTTTTTGTGAAACATCGTGTTGTTATTGGTTCATTTATATTTGTTGAAATAATCGCTGGCAATATTTAGGATTACTTAAACATGTTCGTCTAGTGTATTACTTATCTCAAAGCAAGACTTCATGAATATTTTCCATTCGAAGTCACTTTTACATGTACTTCTTCTAGCCATTTCAAATTTTCAGAAAATTATCTTCCATAAAGCAATGTATATTCAAGTTTAGACCAGAGAATTCTAGAAGGTTAAAAAACAACAAATATTAAAAAGCATTGATAAACATAACGTAAGATATTGATGAAATATAAAACTTGTTACAATCATGGTTGTCTTGATAAGAGTGATATTTATAAGAAGTAAATATGAAATAAAATAAAACCAAAATGGGTAGACGTGCTGCGTTTATATTAAAAACCACATTTTTCTTTTCAGTATTGACTAAATTATCAACTATCTTGTAATTAGTATTGACTAAATTATCAATTATCTTGTAATTAGATTAAAACTTTGTTTGCTAATTTTGAAAACGTTACTGGATTTGGCTTAGAAAATATTTGTAAAACTTGATTTTATATAAATGCTAAATTTTCTAGGTCTATTTCTACTGAGGTATTGTTTCAGAATAAGAATTGCAACTCAATTTCAATTTTTTAGGAAGATTTTTTCGGATTATTATATTTTAAAAAGAGCATATTCAAATTATCTAAATAGATCTTTAAAAAGTTAATTGTCAAGAGAAGGGTGTCAATTTATACACTCTAACGTTTATTCCCATGTAACAATTAAGTATTGATTCTAACGCAATTCTCTTCTGAAGTCGAAATGGTATTTAACTAACTTACCACCAAGTCAAGGTTTGACTTAATTGTTTTTATAGAGGGGAGCCACGAACAAATCGAGATATGCTTTTGGTCCATTCAGCACTCTGCATTTTAAGCTGACTCAGGTACCAAGTGATGAAAGCCCTGGAAAATAGATATTGCCTTGATAAAAGCCCCATGGACCAGGCGAAAATCTTATTAGCAAACACTCTGGGCACGCCTTTGAGGGGTTATTTCAAGTCCATATGATATCGTCGGGGTATTTAACGAATCGAGACTCATGCATGGTCAATCCAAAAAAACATGCTTGGTCCCCCTGGTATTTCCTATACTGGGCCACCACAGAGACCAATTCATTAACTCAGCCCTGGGGAAAGCTCCATGGAAGCAAGTGAATCAATCAGATTGCTCAATACCACCCACTCAAGGCATCCTCGAGGGATAGTATATCGCGTCCGTCTGAAGTCAACAGGTTATTTAACTGACATTTCACCGAGTCACTATATGATAAAATATCATTTTTATTGTAAGGAGCCGCACACGAATCAAGACTCCTGCAGGCCAATCCTAAAAATGCTTGGTTCCTTCGAAATTCCTCATACTGGGGCATCTCAGGAACCAAGCCATAGACTCAGCCCTGCAAAACAAGTATTGCCCGGAAGAAAGACCCCTAGGACTAAGTGAATCTGATGAGCAGCTCAGTACTATCTACCCAGGGCACGCCAGTGAGGATGATATATTGCATCCGTCTGAAGTCGACGGCTCATGTCCCACAGTATTTACAGTCTTTCCTCCTTAACGTTTTCCTCTAGGTGACCACTTTCAGTTTGTACTGCCTGCCAGTGGAACTTTCTACTTTACATTCTCTTTTTAAAATACAGCGTATCCAAAATGACTCAGCAGATGCGAAATAGAAATTAAATATAGCGGACAATTGCAGAG
The DNA here is from genome assembly GCA_963585895.1 of Sepioteuthis lessoniana. Classification (NCBI taxonomy): domain Eukaryota; kingdom Metazoa; phylum Mollusca; class Cephalopoda; order Myopsida; family Loliginidae; genus Sepioteuthis; species Sepioteuthis lessoniana. The sequence continues at coordinate 92,596,976 of OY757905.1, forward strand.
TCACACGTTTGGAGTATTTGAAAGGGAATGCAAAAATTCTATACCGGACACAAAATCAAAGACTCTTAAGTAAATTGGAAATAAAACACCTTGCTTAAAAATTAAAGGACTCTTTCGAATGAAATCTGAATCTTTCTGGGCCATTATTTAGTAGCAATTACACAAGAATGCTGCGTGCAATCCTGAACAAGTCCTGGCAGCAACACCCCACAAGACACCAACTGTACGGCCACCTGCCCCCTATCACGAAAACTATTCAAGTTAGGCGAACCAGACATGCAGGACATTGCTGGAGAAGCAGAGATGAACTCATAAGAGATGTACTCTTATGGATCCCCACACATGGCCGTGCAAAAGCAGGTCGACCAGCACGAACGTACATTCAGCAGCTATGTGAGGATACAGGTTGTTGTCCTGAAGACCTACCTAGGGCGATGAACGATAGGGAGGAGTGGCGAGAGAGGGTCAAGGATATCCGTGCTGCCAGCACGATATGATGATGATGATGAAGTAAAGTTGGCGACCGTAGTTGAGGGTGAACAGAAGGCTCCCCTTTTTAATAGCTTTTACACCGAGGTGTAGGGGAGGGCGCGACTCCTTTCCCTGAATTGCTCCACTTTACCCTCGATACGTACCTTATATTGCTGAGTGCTAAGCGAGGAGATATTAAGTACTATTTTTAAAGTCTTTCAAATGACGCGACCTGGGATTGAATCCAGGTCTCCCAGACAATTGGCGAACACTCTAACCTCTGGGCCAATGAGCCGATTATTTAATAACCAAAATAACTTTCGAAAATGAATAACAAAATAAAATAAAAGTCAATTACAAAACTTTCTTTGGTTGCTTATTTCAGAATTCTACAATTGGATCATGCATCTGTTCTCAAAGTTGTGATTTGGAATTGCAGCCAAATATTTTGAACAAATCATCTTCAGAACGCAAGGTGATTCGGTCGAACATGGAAAAGTTATAATTGTTTGATAATAAGTAACATAAAGGTCGATTAATAAGTAAGTTCTACATCGAGGTATCATTAAAAATGGTGATAAAAACATGTAGGGAGAGTCCATGTGGCGTTGTGGTTGACGTTCTGGATAGGGACTTTCGAACAATTACCCTTGGGAAAGGTATCAACCCCCTTATCCTCCTTGCTATAGATTATATCGTAACACAACTGTTCATCAACAAGGATGACTTTAAAACTTAATTAGGAAGTACATAATATTCGATTCAACTGTGCTTGGCGTTAGTTAGTTGTCATAGCGTAATGTAATAATATTTTGGGAGACCATTTAATAGGAAACAGTGATCAGTTTAGACAGATTTTGTTTCTTTGATTAATAGCATACAAACCTTTGTGTGTTGTTTAATGCCGGAGCCATCCTTATTTAAGGCAGCAGTGGTGTTTTTCAACCTATAGCTGGGAGAAAAGGCAGTGCAATGATCCGTGTTATTAGCATGCTCATATCTAAATTTACAGTTGCATTAAAGCAATTAGGCAATAGAAGCGTTCACCCCGTTTGGGGCTCTGATTGTCTTCCCTGCAAAAAATAATGGCCTGGGTATTAAACAGTATCTGGAGAACTGTTGAGGAGTAGCCGTAGGATTCTCTTACCCATAGATCTAAAGTTAAAGTCCCATCAATGGGTAAAATAAATCCGTTTACCACTTAAAAAAAAAAGAGCAAAAGAAACAATTATACAAAAAATGTAAACATAAACGTACAATGAATGTTATTCCATAACATTTTAACATTCTGTTGACATTCTGTTAAAATCAATCAATCAATCAATCGACAGGTTGCATAGATGTAAATAATGAAATAAATTCCTTTACATCAACACCAAAAAATGTGAGTCATCAAAACAATAAATAAATGTTACGAAGCCTAAAATTCACTAACACCACTACAACGTTTATTTGAACCCATTATACATCACGGCGTTCTAGATTTCAAAATTGAAATTTCTATGCACAAATTGATAAAAAACTTAAACAAATTATTTTTTATGACTGAAAGGAAAAACTTGATAAAACTTTTGGTAACAACACGAATCTGACTCTAATAGATATTCAGACTTGCAATTTCAAGAAAACATTTATTAGATTTGTTACTAATTTTGTTATACGCACAAAGCTAAATCCAGTTTTCTTAGATTGTCTACCTTATTTATTAATCAAACTCCGTATTAGGAAACATTCTTGTAACGGCTCATATACAGAAGAGAAAGGCTTATTTTATAGTACTCATATGATTCATAATTCACATCTCCTGAAGAAATGTAAGACGAGAAAAATATTGGCCTCTACAAGAATCGATAATGTTCACTAAGAAAAACATTTAACTGCGAAGCATGACTCATACTTTGCTACGTGCTTAAAGTACCTTAATGAGCATCATATTCCCTAAAGTAAAATCTCCTCTTGGCATTCAATCATGGCCTTGTAAAATCTATAAGAAATGCTCGATTTAGTGCTATACAGACTGACAGTATTCTCAATAAATATGCTGAAATAAGTAAGAACGTAGCGCAATGGCGATCAGTAGAAAAAAATGTATCTGTGAGACAAGTTCAAATATCGGTTGAAGATGTTTGAGTTCAATTCTCAATAAAAGCCTTAAGAAAAGAATGTCCTCTTCTCTCTCAGCTATGGCTAAAATAGCAAAATCTGATTGGTTTCTTGATAAATCAATATGGAAGGAAGACAGCTCTATATTCTCGTGGAGTAGGCAATAAGAAATCACCCAACAATTTCCAAATCAGCTATGGTGATCATGGCTTACTGCTAAAAAGCCATGATCACCCATGTTTTGAATAGATATAATCCTTTCTGCATTTAGAGAGTTATTCATGCTGTTGTATAAACACAGTTTTCAATCTTGTGATCCAATAGAAACCATGAGACAAAATCTCGTTTGTACGAACAAGAACAGACCTGTTTTTTATTTGTCACTGAAAATTTAAAAAAAATAATCGATGCTTTATGATTCAGATAAGCGTTGATGTTTCTGTAATCCTATTTATCATCCCGTTTTTTTTAGATAAAATTAACGCATACGTCGACGACCTGCCAATGAAAATAGAATTTGGACCTTGTTTTAAAGACTTGAAATTTAAAGGCCATAATTCTTCGAGTAATAAATGTTTCGTGTCGGCACAAGACGGCCACAAGTCCTGATTATGTATAATTTACCTGTCAACACATTTTGCTTCCCGCCAGTTCTGCTTTTCGCTGTCAATTCATTCACCATTTCGAAAACTTCCAAAATAGCTTTTATCACAACTAAAGAGCAGAAATTAGAGTAGACACGGGATACAGAACGTATTTGCAATATTGCTTCAAAAGATTTTCGCTCTGCGATCATTCTCGAAATATGTTTCTTTAAATAGAAATAATATTTTAGCGTCGGACATTGCCCACATTCCTCTTAAAACTCTCTTCTACTGTTGTTGTTGTTGTTGTTGTTGTACTTCTTCTTCTTCTTCTTCTTCTTCTTCTTCTTCTTCTTCTTCTTCTTCTTCTTCTTCTTCTTCTTCTCAGGTATACGGAATATTCATTTTCTATGCTGAAATAAATTCATAAATATTCTCATAATGTTTATGTAACTATAATCCATCCAAAAGGGCATACCATAGCAAGATTTTTATGTGAGCAATACACTTAACCTGCTCTCACTTAGTGAATAAAGTTGGTTCATCAAATTCGCTAATAAAATAAAGTTTTGTAACGTCTGCGTTTTCACCAAACAACATTATTCAATTTTCTAAATTCTCAATATTATGGAAATAACTACGACACTAAATTTTTTTACTCCTTCCTAAATTGAAGTAGAAATATGTTAATGAGTTTTTGCAAAAAGAGCCTAAAGGACTCACAAGTCGTCTCATCTGAAATTGCTGAATAATCCGGGAATATTATGTAATTACAATTTTACCCCTCCATCATAGAATATATATATATATATATATATATATATATATATATATATATATATATATATATATATATATATATATATAAGACAGACAGAAATACAGGAAAACAGAAATGGATAAAGACAAAGAGAGAGAGAGAGAGAGAGAGAGAGAGAGAGAGTCACAAACAGAAAGACAGAAAAAGACAGAGGTTGACGGAGAATTAAATTGCGACGTCTGGAATAGGGTATGCTTGAATTTTGTACTATTTTCTTTTTACAGACTTTTTTCCCTGTTGTCGCACAAATCATTGGATATTCAGTTGAATTTGCATGGTAATTTTCATCAATTTTATCACCTATCATTGATTGTTTCTAAGAATTGAGAATTATTTTTATTAATTTAGTGAAACGAATAATTCTTTTATAAAGTATTATGTTAAAAAATTAAATTTCCTTTCTAAAAAGTAGTAAATAAATAAAATGCATGAAAACTGTCAGCAATAATATATTTTAATGGTAGATTCATTATTTTATTATGACAACTTGACATGATCATTTATTTTCTTTATTCAACCAAGTCGATTTTTTCTGATAAGGCTTTGGAAACATTTGTATTTGGTATATCATACGATTGTTATATATAACTGGTATGTCATACGATTGATGTGTCATGCGATTTCCGTTTCCCGAAACATTTAATTTTTCATAGCGAAAGTCAATACATACATCTTTCACCCTTTGAATACATGTGTCTGATCTACTTGTTTGGCCTCTGAAACTTTAATTCCTCCCGTGTTAAACAATGATTTTTTAACCAAGCTTAAAAAATTAGGATTACAATTTCTTATTGTCAAACCTGATTTTTTTTTTCATATGTTCGGAGCGACAAAATATTCTATGTTGTTATATTCAGTATAATCGTTTATTTGTAAAAGGCAACAGTTGCAAAAGTATCCTGTTTTTGCTATTTTTCGTATTGGCATGTCTCATAGACAGAATAATAGTTATCTTTATATCTTTCAGTCTGTCTCTTTATGATTGCAACACGTCTGGAGAAAATTTATTGTATCACATGAATAATCCGCATCAATACAGGAAGAAGGTTCAATGTCCAAAGCGAAAGGAATTTCAGAGATATCTTGAGAGGAATAGTGATGACGAACCAAAGGTCGGTAACGTAGTCCTCACATAAAAAGATCAGGCCGAGAAGGTGACCGTAAAGATGTTGTGATTATGAGTGCGCGCATTGGAGTAGGTGGTTTAAAGAAGATGGGGTGGAGGATAAGAGTGAAGAAAGGAAAACGACAGGAAATACAAAGAAATCAGTTCGGGCAATGGACAGATTGAGAGGTCGAGTGAGAGGAGAGCAAGTAAAGATCGACGGCGGGGAAAGAAGAGCAAGGCGATCTTTGAAAAGGAGAGCAAAAGGCGAAGAAGAAATTTGCGATCAATGTCTCGCTTGTTAGTAGCAAACATTTCATGCAAGAAGAGTACACCTTTCCTGCAGCTAGAACGTGAGATAAGGGACATTAAGAATTGAGAGAAGGAAAAATCAAATGAAGAGTGCTGCCATCAAAATATTATAAATAAATTTGAGGCAAAAAGAAAGAAAAACAATGAGTTTATACGATGAAAAAAGAGAGACATTGGTTGTATCGATGAATATAGTAACGAGAAAATAAAAAAGAACAAGAAAAGAGAGAAATTATTTGGGTGTGGGAGAGAGAAAGAAATGGAGAGATATGGAAAGAGAGAAAGAGAGAGAGAGAGAAGCAAAACATAGACAATAGAAAAAGAAAAGGTATTATAAGCAAATAAAACAAAATGGCTATTGAAAATATATTGAACTGTGTGAAGAAAAGAGAATAACAAGAATAATGAATAAAGAGAAAGAAGTATCTAAAAATATAAATAGATAGAGACAGAGAAATAAGAAAAATATTCAAAGAAAGGAAGAAAGAAAGAAAGAAAGAAATACATCAATATTCAGGGAGAGAAGAAAACAAAATAAAATGAAAAGAAAAGACTAGAAAAATGTAAGCAATAAACAATGAACCACAAGAGTTAAATATGAAAAAAAAAAAGAAAACACGAAAATAGTGTAAATGATAAGGATTTGAAAAACCCAACACACACACACACACACACACACACACACACACACACACACACACACACACACACACATCTGCATATGTATATATACATATTGTAAGAGAGAAAGGGAAAGAGAGTGAGAGATATATATTATAAAAGAAAAATAGAATATGTAGAATTCAAAAGATAAAGAAAAGTTGAAAAATCAAGATCACAAAATCTAAGGGTAAAAGACCGATAGCCGAATATGAAAAGCAAGACGAAAAGGAAAAGAAAAGATGACCAGAAATAGTAGAGTACGCATATTTAAAGAGAAGGCAACAAAGATAATTCCATAAACGGACTAGAGAAAACTAAAATCAGACAGAGTGAAGAAAAGAAAGAAAGACAAAGAAGGAAAGTTAGGGGAAAGTATTCCATGAATGAGGACGCCAATATTGGGATGTGGAGGGAAACACGACGCGAAACGAAGCTGAAAATCGTTGGCACACAGAACTGTGCTGGCGGGAGTGGGTCCAAATTGGCGTGTCGGCCACTTGTTGACCTTGGTCAATCTAAGGCCTGCACGCTAATCTAACCACTTTTGTAACCCTGCGGCGAAACTAATGTTGCCAACGAGCCTCAACTGAACCCATCTCGGTGTTCTCTTCTTTCCTTCTTTTTGTTCGTTCGCCGCGTGGACTCCATACTTTTTCTTACCATTATTTCCCAACAAACTAAGCGAGCATTTGCATTACACTTCCTCCTTTGAGCTCATAGTTATAAAAATATACAAATATGAGAGCTACATGTGTGTGTGTGAGCTCATTCTTTGGTTGCACCAATTTTAATTGCAAAAAAAAAATAATTAACACAATTAATATAAAGACATATTTTGAAATTGTATGCTAAAAATTGAGAGCATTTTTATTTCAATTCATCAATTGAAAATTAGTTGTCTTCAATGACCGCATATATTTTCCCTAACTGTATCGTTAATTTATAATTAGATCCTTAACAATTTTCTTCTAAACGAAATTTGAAATATTCAATTATTTATAGTGTTATATCATACAATCAAAACATGTATAATGTATTATTTATTATCAATCACTATAGCCTTGAAATTCAGTAAAAGAATTTTGTATCCTCTTCAGTTAAAAAAAAAAAAAGAAAATGCAATTTTCTTTTTGTTTACCAAAATATGAACATTTTATCTTTGGTTGTTGAGTTCCAATGCTAATGCGTCTGGTAAAGAATAATACCTAATAAGATTCGTTTTGATTAAATGATGTTCCATTAAAATCTTGGGACCGTTTCGTGAAAAGAAAATTCTGCTTATGATAGTTTTTTTTTTATGTAAGAGTAGGGTAATGGCTAATTGGTGCAAAAAATATTTATAAAAATCAAATGATTGTCTTTTACTTATTTATGAATAATACTCTGAGTAGATTTATGTTAAAATGTTGATAATATGCTTGTTCCAACAAGAGAGGGACAGAGAGTTATAAAATATACATGCTATTCGAAACATTCAATTGAAAGCATCGTGCATTATCAAGGAGCTTACCATGCTTTACATCTATCTATCTATCTATCTATGTGAATTTTTATATGCGAAAAAATACGAGGTGATTCACAAATATTCAATTAATCTAAACAACTTAAATATGAACTAAATGTTGCACGGACTATTGTTTCTAATCGTTGTAAGCTGTAGTATTTTTTAGAGTTACGGTGCAAGCAGCTAGAAGATGGACTGCTATAGGAAAGGCGATGAAAATTAATAATTAAGCGAAGTGATTTTCTCATTGGCACCTTCTCTACATAAACACAAAAATACATTTAAAGAGAAAGGTACTTACGCTAGTTGTGTGTGTGTGTGTGTGTGTATGTGTGTGTTCATGTCACACAGAAAAGGTATACGTATACGCGTGTATGAAAAAGTCAGTGTTTGTTTGATATGTTTGCGTTTTAGAATACAGACTGTTTTTCGAAAGTTCACCTGATTAACCAGGTGAATTATTTCCCTTTGAATCTATATCCTCATAAGCGATTTTGATGCGCTAAATTATTCCTTCCACTTAGAATAAGTCTAAATTGAAAAACATTGCCAACGTTTGTCCTAAATATGAATTCAATAAAAGCAGTGAAAATGCAGTTGTCGAGAAAAAGGGCTGCAAGTTTTTTACACAGTCGAGTTGATCTAAGTTGATCAATCAGTGTTAACGGAGTGGATCAATTTGCTTGCAAGATTTTAGATTCTCTCTAAATATGGAAAATGTAATGTAGTTTGGGCTTTTGCAAAAAAGATTATTTATTTTTCACGGTGAAAGGTTTTAGAAATTTTATTACTATTGTCACAGAACATATATTATTATCGTCACAACACACACACACACACACACACACACACACACACACACACACACACACACACACACATATATATATATATATATGTTGCGAAAAGATTGTGCGTATATTGAAAATTGCTTCTGTGTATGTGTGTGGGTGTGGGTGTATGTACGCGCACCTAGATATCATTTTTAGATATGATGCTTCCAGTGACAAAAGCAGCAAATACCTCAACTGTAAGATCGTTGGACTTTCTTAATAAGAAACCACCGTCTAGTTTGTTATTTTGTTTGCTTTTTTTTTTTTTTAATTCTACGCCTGAATCCTTTGTGGAGATATGTTTTTATGAATAACCGAGATTCAGATCAGTATTCAACAGTTTTGAATATCTATTTTATTATATAACTTTTCGGAATTTTTGTTTACTGATCTGAATCTCAGTTATAACAGTTCAAATCTCCGCGTACATTCATGCAAAAATAGACCAAGATTTTCATTCCGGGGAATGACATTTGAATTTCCTTTTTCAAAATACGCGCCCCACTATGTGCTCCCTCACTAATGGACCAGGGGGGGCAAAGCGAAGACATGAAATAAGAAATTAAGCATCACAAAATAACTCGACAATTAGGCGTGGGAAAGGAAAGTATTTGAAATAGAATACTAAATTTTAATTTTGGATTTGAGTGGTAACGTACAATACTCACAGAAAATAGAATTTTTAACTTAAATTTAAATGAAGATTATACAACTAAATTATTGTCTAATCTGAAGTTCTCTGTTATTCAAAAATCTGAAGAAACTTTTGTAAAAATAACAAAACATCAGTTTGTTGAAATTGAGACGCTGCAGTGCTTATTTTGAAATATTTATACATCTGTCAGTGAGTCCGTTATGAGTATTACCTCTGATATTCCCTCCCATCTACTGTACTTAGATGTATGAAAGGTAAATCATGCATGCAAATAAAATACTTACTCTAAGTCTTTTGGTTCTGCGAGAAATATGGACATTATTGAATGTGCTTAATTGATCAAAGATTATCAGATAAAAGCAGCATTTCTATTTGTCGTAGAATTAAACATCTAAAAATACGTGTAAGCATTTCTTTTCTACTAGTTATGTATATTGTGGTATAATCCAAAGAACATTGGAATCATTTATCCCTGAAAAAAAATCCTTTTAAATGCAATTGCTTTCCTGCGTTTTCTCTCATTAAACAATTAAGCCTAGACTATATTGCATTTAGATTAACCTCTGAAAATGTAATATGTTGTTAACTTAGAGTTTGGACTTTCTCTTTATAATTTATAGTTTAATTTTGATGTCTTTATTGACAGAATTCTACTATTTCTTGTTTTTGCTATTTTTTTTATAATCGTTTTAAAACTCTACACCTTTCTTTGATATATTTTGAAAAAACTATTTTTACAGCTCTTTGTACAAATAATGAAATTTCTATTTTTGTTGATTTTCCGCTTAAATATCAAATTTATTCATTTCTTTATTATTCTCTTTCTTTTTCGCGTGAGGGATTGATGTTACAAACAAACGCATTCCTTTCTTTGCTGATTTTTAATATGCTCATTAGATTAGGTTTTTGTTTAATAATTGCATGCAAACTAAGTTCTCATGAGAAATATCGCTGCTATTTACGTTCGGATTAAGGAGTATAATTTGTACCTGCAGATAAAAATCATAGATTTATAAAATCATTATAATTATGATACAAGGCTTCAAATCGACAACATTTGGACAAAATATTGAAAATTGAATGACAAAAATAAAACCATGTCACAATTTTCTTATGACTATGTAATATTTCTTTGCTAATAAGTTGTAAAATTCTGTGCATGCGAGGATTTGTGTGCTCTTAGAAAAGGCGATTTGCAAACAACATATATCTCAAGTCATCGAAACTGTGGAAAATTCCAATATCTATAATCGATTTAGAATTTCAGTATCTGTACATCTATAATTTTAATAGCGATATATCTATTTTGAGTTTACTTCTCTGATTTTTGGTACTATGCATATTTTGTGACAAAAATAGTTCAGTTGATTTCTTTTTCTTTAGTTCATTTGTTGAAAAATACCCATAGTGTAGACAAGAGCTTAGGAGTATTTAATGCACTTTTCATATTTAATGCACTTTTAAATTTAATAATTCTTTAATATAGGAGTCTAACACACACACACACACACACGCACACACACACACGCGCGCGCGCACATTTCAAGCAAGTAATGTTACTCTTCGTTTTGAAAGTGAAATCTATTACGTTATTTTAAAAACTAAAACAGTAATAACACCCTACACGCCCAAATGCGCGCGCACACACACACACACACACACACACACACACACACACACACACACACACACACACACACACACACACACACACACACACATATATATATATATATATATATATATATATATATATATATATATATATAATAGCATAGACATATTCACATATATAAATACATGCATATACGCATATATAGGGTATGTGATTATGTGTGAAAAGTTTTACACCGTTTTTAATAAAATTAATCAATACTACCTGATATATGTGATTAATAATCACCTAAATTCATTCTCTGACATTCCTTACGCTAACGACCAGAACGTTTTCAGATTTTATCTTAAAAGGACTTCATTTCAATAATTTTAATAAATTTTTGAACATCGAAGACTTCGTTAAATATTTAGACTAATACGAAATTTTACATTTATCGGAATGAGAATCCAACAAAACCTTGTGAATATGTCGCATTAAGAAGAAATTCCCAATTGATTTATATGAAATTTCACTCATTCATCTATTTATTGAAAATTATATCAATGTTTGGAAAATCTTTGTCAGGCAGCTGCCGTATGACTTTCCAACTTCATCATACTCTAAATGTCATTTTCCTGTAATTTCTTTGCTCAAAATTTGTATGTGACTAGTGATGTATGTTAGTAATTGTTTCACCAAGTTTTCACCACTCATAATGCAGTTCTCTTTTAATATCTGACCAATATAAAACTATGACTTTCTTTTTTTTCCAAAAGTTTATATTTTGCTTTAATGCATGCTGTCTTGGATCCACCAATCATTTTTCAGCTTCGGATTTTACCAGTTGAACAAATCGTTCATCTTCTGTACATCCAATAGGAAGCAAAATGCTGTTTGTGAAATACTGTTCAATATTTCCTCTTTGATAATTTGTATTTAAACAAAAACTTCCTCTTCTGAAACTTATAAATTCATTACGAACGTCTTACAACAGATTTTTCAGCCAAAGCCAAGGTTGAATTAATGGCATCATCATCCAATATATCTTGAAATTCATCACTTTAAATTCTTTACGTTACATGTTGCCTAGTTAATCTCCTAGTCAAATTCAATTTTCTAAACTCGCGGAAACCATTTATGAGACATACTAATTGAATTATTACCTGAATACAATGATGTGAAGAATTTTTGAGCAACGTATTTAGAATCTAACTTGATGACTCATGAACCCGTTTAATTCCCTTTGTAATAACAATCAATGATGATACTCTTTCCTTTATTTAGGAAAGAAGGAAAGGATTCTAATTAACATTTCATGGTCATCTGCAAGATATCAAGAACTTAGATGATTAGAAATAAACCGGCAGAATTATTATTCAGTAGCAAATTAAAATGTACTTTTTAAGCTTGAAAATTATAAAATTATTACTTTAAAAATATTAAGTGTTGCTTTTGCTCAATAACGTTTACATATAAACAATGAGAATTTTATGAAAAGACTGAAAAATAAACCTGATAGATTGATAGATTGATGTTTACTTGCTTTAAGCTTCAGGTATAACTATAAAAACGAGAAGGTAGCAGGTAAAATAGTAAGAATCCAAATTTTTGTTAACAATATTTCAAAGAAAATATTTCTCGTTTGATATAGCCAAAGTGACAATAACTGATTCTGCAGGCCAAAATTCCTGTTTATGGAGAAATAACTTATTTTTTCACCATCACTAATCAACTTTTTTCCATCCAAAGTGATTGGAGATAAATAAACTATCTGCTTTTTAAGTAAAGTAAAGTTGGCGACCTTAGTCGAGGGTGACCCGAAGGCTCCCGTTTCAAGAGCTACTACACCGAGATGTAGGGAAGGGCACTACACCATTTTCAGGATTTCTCCACTTTACCCTTGATCCTTTCCTTATAGTACTGAGTGGTAAGCAAGGCGGCATCAAGAACCATTTTTTGAGTCTTTGGTATGACTCGACCTGGGATTAAACCCCGGTCTCCTGGACCAGTGGCAAACACTCTACTCATTAGGCTAATGGCCCGGTTCATTAACCTAGTTGTTAGAGTGCGCGCCAATCCCAGGTCGAGTCATACTAAAGACTCAAAAAATGGTACTTGATGCGTCTTTGCTTAACTCTTAGCACTCTAAGGTAAGGATCAAGGTTAAAGCGCAGCAATACAGGGAAAGGATCAATGCCCTCTCCTACACCTCTGTGTAGTAGCTATTGAAAAGGGAGCCTTCGGGTCACCCTCGACTAGGGTCGCCAACTTTACAACCTGCTAATTACTTCCTTATAATGTTAAGATTTTTAATAAAGCAGAAGTTATTCTGTAAAGTGATAATACTTGGTCAAATTAAATTAGTTTGTTTCCGATTATTTTAGATATGTATCTCATTTCAATAAGAATCAAGGCAATTATGCTAAATAACTATTGGAGTTTAACTTTTGAGTGCAATTACAAATATTAAAGGTTACCAGAAAATTAATCAAATGAAAATTTATATTTTACTGAAGCAGAAGTACATTTTAAGTATATTCCAACTTTAATCCAATATAAAAAATTAAAACTTGTAGGCGATGGTTCAGATATATTCATTTTTTCACTTTTCCAAATTTCCCTAAGTTATATAATATATCTGTTGGAGAAATTTCAGTTTCATATTCCTTTTCTTTTTCAAATGGGTGTTGCCGACCTCTGAACTTGAATAAAGAGTAACTCAACATATGTTGTGAGCAAAAATAGGAACAAAGCGCCGATTCCATGTGTTAGTTATTTGCGTTTAATTTCGAACAACTTTAGTATGATTATAGTTGTATGATAAAAATGGAAACTATTAGAAACAATAACAGCATCTTATTCATCTGCAGACAAATGGATTCGAAATGACAACAAATTCAATTTGTAAGGATTGAGAGAGCGTATAAGTTTGGTGATAGTATTGAAACTGTTAAATAATTAAAGCTGAAAAGGAAATTTAAAAAGTAAAAAAAACAAAGCAAAACAAAAAAAAAAATATCGGATCAATTACCAAGAATTTTTACAGAGGTAGAGAAAATGTCCCAGATCCAAACAGGGATGATTTGGTGGTCCATTATGGTCGGAGGTTTATTCACTGAAGAATGTTTCAAGTATTTCCGGCGATGCACCTGTTGAGATTTAGCTAGAAAAACTGACAGGGCGTGAAATTCTTGTTACCATGTCCATATATTAAATATATTTCTAAGTGGGTGAGGGAATATAAATATATATATATATATATATATATATATATATATATATATATATGTATTTGTATATATATATATATATATATATATATATATATACACACATACGTATATATATATATATATATATGTGTGTGCGTGTGTGTGTGTGTGTAGGCATGAATATGTTCAAACACACGTGTAAATTCATACACATTTTAGAAAGCCCGAATGCTATATATTTATGAGCAAGGGTATAAATGACTCTAATATGTAGATAGATAGATAGATAGATAGAATTTGATCAAACGAAAATTCGTTGCCCGGGTTTAAAATCGGAGTTCGAGGTTTTAATATGAATATGTTAAATTTCTTTCGCGCTCGACCCCATATATATAAATATCAAAACTTCCCAGTGTACAATTTAACCTTCATTTTTACATATACATACAAGAAGAAAAATAGCCAGACAAGGAAATAACATCGTAGTAAGCTTCAACTATATATATATATATAATATATATATAAGTGGTTAATTCAATAAGTTTCCTGACTTTTTTGTACGGGCATTTAAAATTGTCGTAGACACTTGAAAATTCAGTATGTTATTGCTCTACATCTTATGAAGTTGCAGACTAATTTTTCTGATTTCAAGTTTATAGGAACAGCAACAGCAGCAATTGAAATACACCCTACTAAAGCCTGATTGTCACAGCTGGGGAATTTCAAAAATGCAATCTGGACGTGAGGACACTTTAGAAGAACGATATGCAATAAAATTTTGTTTTAAACTTGGAAAAAACGCCACAGAAATGTATGGAATGCTTTAGACTGTTTTTCGACCATCTTGCATGAATCGAGCATCAGTGTTTGAGAGGCATAAGAGATTCGAGGAAGGCACGGAGTATGTGAGGGATGTTGAGAGGTGTGGGAGGAGTAAGGAAGTCAATACACCAGAGTTGATTGACCAAAGGATTATGGTTAGGGTTACTATGTTGAGATTTTAAGGGAGTTCAGGAAGAGATTCCGTCGGAAGACGCCATCACTCTTCAAATCGGATCAGTGGCATTGCACCAGTCCACAACTCCATCCTTGTCACAGACTATTTGGCCTAGATGGGCATCAAGACAGTTCCTCAGCCTCCCTATAGTCCAGACCTTGCTCCCTGTGACTTTTTGTTATTTCCTAAACTCAGAGGCTGTCGTTATGAGACAATTGAGGGGATGAACGAGCCTGTGACGAAGGTCATTGACACGCTCACACAAGATGACTTCCATGGGACCTTCCAGAAGTTGTCGAAACGGTACAACAAGTGCATTGCAGGCGGAGGAGATTACTTCAAAGGGGACTAGTTTCATGCGTGTACGATCAATAAAAGTGCCCATACGAAAAACGTCTGGAAACTTACCTAATGAACCTCGTATATATATATATATATATATATATATGTGTGTGTGTGTGTGTGTGTGTGTGTGCCTTTTAATATTGCCTGTAATGCAGTTTTTTACTTTTAAGTATAAAGCAAAGTGTAAAGCAAAAAAAAAAAAAAAATGAAAAAGTTATATATTCTCCACGTGTCTCTTATGAAAATGTAAACAGTTCACCACGGAAATATTCAGTATCGACTAGAAATGTTTCGCAAGCAATATCTGACTGTAAAAAAATGGATTCTTTCAATTCATGGTAAGTTAAAAGTTTGGCTATTTTTGTATGAATATTTTGTTTGCATTTTGATGTCGAAAACAATGTTTCTACTATGGCACATCTGGTGGAGTAATGGTTTGCAAGTTCGACTGGTAAACTCTTACGAGTCAGTTTAAGTCTCATAGGGTGTCCCATTCATAAGGCGTTATGTCCCGTCCTAGCAAAAAGCTTTGTCAATTACATCCATGTTTCTACTTAAAAATTGAGAAGTATATTTTGTAAATATTTCTATGTTCAAAATCTTTTGATGTTGTAGCGTCATGACGATGAATATCATAAAGATAATTAAAATAACTAACTTGGTTAAAAAGGATTTAAATCAATCCACCAAGCCTCATTAAAAAGTTGTATTCATGTTCAGTTAAAACATAAAAGCGAATATATTAAATCTTATGAACTCTAATTTTATTTTTAAAAAATCCACTAAAATTATATTGGAATTTGGGACCTGCGTAGCCGGGCAAATATAAAATTACGACGCATTCAAACCCATTCCTAAAAAAAAACATTTCAAATGTTTATCTTTAAATGAAAGTGATGAAAATCTCACAATGGCAGTGAAAGAAAAGGAGAAAAAAATGATAAAAGTTCCTTCTTTCTACCTGAATAAAAATAGTACATATAAATAAGGTCATAAAAGTACAAATGTTAGAAACTCGACTTCTAAAGTAAACGCGAGCATAAGCAAAAAGTCTTCAGCAGAAAATGTCTTCTAATGTATAGCCAAATCACTTGAATTTACAATCACATTTAATTTTCATCACAAAGAATGGTTCATTTTCGAACAAATAATGTTGCAGAAGGAGTGCAAGGTTAATTATAGTATATCTTCTGTGTAAACCTTGAATTATAACAAAATTATACCAAAAAAGAAGAAACTAAATTATACCCAAAAATATAAGCGTAAACTTGATGAATACTATACAAACTAACCAGCCACACAATTCCTGTGGACGTTAATATGTCACCAAACTGTTAACAAAAAGGTAAATGATGACGTGCAACGTATCTTTTACCGAACCTCTTCGCATAGAATAACTCGAAATGGGTTGACATGCCCGATTATTCTTTTAAAACAAACAATTGAAATAAAGTGCACTATCAGAAAAAAGAAGAAAAGCTGAAAAAAATTAAGAAACAAGGTTTTTTGGAAGAATAAAAAAAGAGGGAAAGAAAGGAAAAAATCAATTAATTACCATATATGACACGTCTGTTCAAAATAAGGAAAAAAAGATTGTTCACGTTCTTAAGTTTTAACTTACGAAAATTCAAAGCGTAAGAATGAAACTCTTTTAGCCAACCACCATGTATGAATAACTGGTGACAATAAAACTCAACAATAATTATCGTATCGGCTTGTTACAAGATTAAAGTCTCAGAAGATGGAGAGTTTTACATGAGCTCAACAAGCGTGTTCAAATGGAGACTATAAGAAACAGCATGGTCGATGTGAAGTAAGGCGGATTAATCTAAAGACAGGTCAACAGCGCGCTTTATAAAATGCTGAGCGAAGGAACCTCAAAGGTCAATGGCCAGGATCAAATAGTTCAGTTAGGACTCTACTGCAACTCATCCATTACGGTGGTGTCTTTTTATTAAAAAAGACAGCCAACGAAAGATTACCCTGAGTCTAATTCAAACAGTACGTCCAGACCATAACGGTCTTCAGAGGGTAAACAAGGGGGCATTTGGAGCTCTCACGCCAGTTTTCTAAAAATCAGCAATGGAACCCAAATCAAACTTACTTAGATGCAAAAGTATTGTCAACGTAACGACATTTAACGATAATACTTTGAACCCAATCAACCAAACATCTGCAGCCGAACACAATATAGACATTGTATACGTACAAGATCATAGTTCTACCATTGTAAGCTGATACTAAAATACCACGATACTGGCAATGGATGAACATTTGTATCATCATCTGCATGGAAAATATCCATCAATGCTACCGAAAGAAGTGTTGGAATGTTTCTTAGTTCTCATGCCATAAAATCACTTGGTATCATAGAGAGAATAGAACCGAAAATGATTTGGGCTACATTTAATGGCAATCCCTGCATGACAATCGTCTCTTGAATTAAGTACTCCGAATGTTTGATTTGAAAACTATATTTCCGCCGTTATAGAAGCAGCGGCCGAGTGCATACAAACCAAATCAACAGATTAATAATGAATTCCATTGGAGTCAATAGCAGTTAGAGAAAAACAAGAAAATACGAAAGAAGTGCTTTACTAAATAAAAGAAACCCTACAAATGCCAATGCGTAAAAACATTAGGAAATTCTGAGAGAACTAACGCATACCAAAAACTACTACACGAATACATTCACATCCAAATCAATAAAATAAAAAAAATTCGTTTGAAGATAAAGAATCCCGATTAGCATGACAGAGAGTAAATGAACTGAGAGGAAGGAAGAGCACCTTGAGAGCAAAAGTAAAAGTTGTAATCTAAGAAGACAGACTTTAGAAGTGGAAAGTACATTTCAAGAATCTGCTTGGAAACTATCCTGAACTCACCGATAAACCTATAAAAATCTTTAACAGGCTACTAGGCATCAGACAAGGAATGATTTAAAATGGACGAAGTCAACACAGAATCAAAAAAAAGAAAAAAAGAATAAGAGGAATGCAGCAAGACTGAACTAAATAGTACCTAAAGAATGAAAGACAAGAAGATTTGACGACATACTTATCTGAATATGCAACGCTGTGTATAATCAAAACTTAATTGAGAAAGAACAAAAGGCAGCTTCCTCCTCTTCCTCAATAAAGGCGACTTGGGAATCCGTTAAAACTACGAAGACATTACTAATAAGGATATATGTGCAAAGCTTTTAAATGCCCTTCTTCTTCTTAATCGTATCTAACCTTAAATCGAAAAACTTATTCGGAAAAATCAGAACGGTCTTTTGAGAAATTGATCCACAACCTCACAGATTCTGAATATATCTTGAATCATCAAGGGAACAAGTGCGAAAAATCTTTAGGCAACAGTGTTGTCCATTGATTTCTCCAAAGGATTCAACTTCTTGGCAACTGTCTGTTTCTTGCCTATGCATTCACCTGAGCAAGTGTTTTTGGCTTATTTTTCGTGTCTTCTAATATGTTACATGCTGGGCATGGAGAAACTAGCCAGTATTACGGGTTATTTCGAGTTGGAATTGTTTATCCATGTAGCTATATCCTGTTAATCATGTGATTCGTGAATTTATCGACTCTACGATGTTTTGTTTAAGTATTTCTGCTTTTTGGCATATTATTATTATTATTATGATAATTATTATTATTATTATTATTATTATTATTATTATTATTATTATTATTATTATTATTATTTTCTCTAGCTGCTAAAATTTTCCTGCTTTCTAGCTTTATCAATGCATCATTCATCCACGTATCTCCTCCAAACGTTAATGTTTACGGCGTTTTTTCCTGTTTTATATGTAGATTTGGTACTTTCTCATCTGTCAATTTTTCATTTATTTTAACTGTCGTTTATTTGTTCATTTAGTCTTTGGAATCATCAGTTTCCAGTGAATTTTTGTTTTCGTGTTTGCATTTAAATATGAGTTCGGATTGCTTATTTCAGACTTTGTTTTTCCTGGTCTAATTTTTCTTCCCGGCAAAGGTTGCAGTATTTTGAGATGTTGATGTGAGCAGGTACTATTTTTCTAGAGTTGAGTTTATCTTTTTGTGTTGGTTTGATTTTTTGAGGCCCTTAATGTGTCAAGAAAGTCTTCGTTTTTTCTTTTTGTTAAATGCTGTTTCTGTTAGTAGTTTATTTGTTTCCAGGGTCTTTATTAAATACGCTATCCTAACGTACACGCTCGCACACTCCCGCAAATACACACACACACACACACACACACACACACACACACACACACACACACACACACACACACACACACACACACACACACACACACACACACACACATATATATATATATATATATATATATATATAAGGTGGGTAAGTATATACAATTTTACTTTTTACCGTAATTGTATGCGATAGAATACGTAGTTGTATGCTTTAAACTTGTATCTGAAATAGAACATTTCTATTAGGGAAAAAAACATCAATGCAAGATAATGTTTTTCAATCTTTTATGAGGAAAAAGAAATATTGGAGCGCTGTCAATAATGAATTTCAAATATTTAGTCATGTTGATCAAATACTTGGTTTCATATGAGTTATTGGTTGGAAGATTCACCAAAAAGATTACATATTTTAGTAGTTATAGAGAGTAAGTGTTTAATTCCTTCCGTTTATATGTCGAGAAAAATAGGAGATTGAGCAGTGAAACGTCGCCACAATGTCGATACATGAAAATACGAGAAGGAAAATGCGACACAATCTTTAGAATTTATTATATAATTCCCGGAAAAGATTGATTTCTACTTTGCTTATTTTTTCTTCTTTTATAGGCCAAAGAAAATGAAAAGTATGTTGTGTTTAGTTTAACTATCGTTCATTTGGGTAGAGACAAGTCAAACTGATCTCTACCTTCGGCATCATTATTCATTTCAACTGTTTCTTCAATCAAATTATATTACCTTTATATTTGTATGTTTATCAGAGTAATATTATGTAGTTTAAATTTAGATATAACTTATTCCATAGTGAGCAACGTTCATCAGTAGATGACATGATCTATATTCCTTTAAATTACAACCTCTTTATTGACATATATGCTTTCATATTTTCTACATGAGTGCTTAAAATTATTCTAACATATGTGTTTTTTCATCAACATCCAACTTCGTGATATACGATGAAAAATGTATATAATTATCTGATTCGAGAATGTTTTTCGATAACTTTGTGTAATATCATCTTTAAAAGTGTTTTATCCTTTCATAAGTTACGGTGGAATAAATTACTAGGTATTGTCTATGTCTGAGAATGAGTCGGAAGATGTTTGTTCGGAACGGTGTACGTAAGCACTTACGAATGCAAACTTGCTTTCACGCTCGATCGCGCATATATAAACCCATACATCTATATAAAAGTAAACGTGGACTCACACTGAAATAGGCAAATATATAAAAGGGTACCAGAACTTTTGGTTATCTTACATAAATCACACACACACACACACACACACACACACACACACACACACACACACACACACACACACACACACACACACACACACACACACACATATATATATATATATACATATATGTATATATATATACATACGCAGAAAATATATGTAAGAAAACAAAATTCAAATTAATAAAAATTTGAAATATAAATAAAGCCAAAAAAACAATTAGACACAAAAGTCGATGATAAAGTCAAAATAAATGAAAAGTACGCGTACAAAAAACAACAAAAAAACAAATGATACGAAATTGCTCCATATGTAGGTGTTTCTTTAGCATGCAGGTTAATTTCATATCGTATAACAACAAGTCCATAGGGAATCACAAGAAATGAAATAAAGAAATCACCCAAAAAGGATTGAGAAACTTCGAAGAAATGGAATAAAAATGAATGAAACGCTTAATTTAAGAATTATTTTTAAAACGTGCAAAAAAAAGCAATTGAATAAGAACCATAAAATACGCTGTTTAGTTCGATTGCTGACATTTTGGGGGTTTAGAAAAAGATAGAGAGAATGAAATGAAATATTTTCCGAAAGATGAAAGTAGATTGTTTCTTTTGATTGATATGTATGGGTCCGAAAATGGGAAAATTTCAGAAGATAAAAATGCTAAGAAATCTTTATGGTAGCATTAATAATTTGACAATTGCTGGCCATGGGAATGATATAAATTTTACAGCATTTATTTTTTCCTTTATCATGTAAATGATTCCTTATATGATATACTATAAACGAACGTATTCATACATATTTAAGAATTTTAGAATACGATATTATAGTTACGCAAATACTCATGGTTTCATAATTTGTGATAGAAATATGTATCCACATATCGCTCTTTTATCAGATTTTATAATAAATCATTTCCGAAACTATAATATTAAAAAGTAAGGATAACATGGACAGTTACATTCATCAATTCGTGTATTTCAGTAATATTTTTCTTTGTATCCGTTTTATCACATTTTCTGCACAGAAAATACCTGTTTAAATTCATTTGAACATTGAAATAGCATTTGAGTTAGAAAATCTCTTTCGACGAAGAGAAAGAGAAACACAAAGATAAAGACAGAGAGGGGGGGGGAGAGGAACACCAATTACATAGTTGTATGAAATGTTTAAAAACATTGTTTAGTCTTTTTATTTGTCGAATCGAAACGCTTAATGTATTAAACCTTTTTTTATTCTCAAACTTTCCAGAAATAAAATAAACATTTCTTCCTTTTCAACGTTCAGGTCAAATTCGAAGAAATAAGTTACATTCATTCGGTTTAAATTTTTGAGTCCGTTACACTTGTATACCAGTGGTACTTTAAATTTCCAGTTGACCATAATTGGTGTAAAGATCACGTTCAAACGGTGGAGGTTAAATTCTCTGGAGATCAGGGCTCAAAGGGTTAACCATTAAACAATTATGATCCAATTGTATAATAAACTTCCAATTTAAGTAATCTACTTATATGTAAATAAAATTTTAAGCAACTTGCTTATGTATGCAGAAAATCAATTCCTAAATTTCCAATTGTTTTTACTAATAGCAATACATTCTGAAATATTTAAGCATTGTATTTGACATTTTAAACAGCCGGTAATTATTTTTCAGATTCTTTAATAATGGTTTGAAAAATACTTACAAACAATTTAAAATTCAGTTGATAGATAGATAGATAGATAGATAGATAGTGACCACAACCATACTGATGATGATTTTTTTTTTTGTAGTAGCAGTGCTCATAGGGGTACTTGTAAAACCATATTAAATCCTATTTACGAGAAACAGCAAATATTTCCGCTGAATTTCAGCGTCCTACAACGATTATCAGGAAGCCTTAGTCGTTTGTATTTAATTCGGATATATATATATATATATATATATATATATATATATATATATATATATATATATATATATATATATATATATATATATGTACAGAATTAGACATTAAGTGTATACTGTTTTCTACAAAAAGTGAAATAGATTTATATAAACTAATTAAATTTAGAATGCGTACTGATTGAATGCACGAAAAACTTTATCTTTACATTCTTATTCCTTATTAGAAAAAGCCAGGTTTATTGCGTATTATATCCAAAATTAAAAAAAATAATGTTTGTGCAAGACGTAAACAATCCATAATATTCTATATTGTTCATAAAAAAATACAATGAAATTATTTGTTTTTGCTAAATAATTATTGACATTTAATTTAAATTACCCATTAAGTGAAATAGGACAAACAATCTCGACAAAAATATGAAGTTGATTAACCATTTAAATATTACTCTCTTAGAAATTAAAAAAAAAACTGTTCTGCAAATATTTCACAGAACAATATTAACTTCATAATACAGAATTATCATTAACATGAACTGCAAATAAAGAGGCTTTGAATCATTCAAAAATTGCAATAGTTGATTGATGATTTGACAATGAGCAATCATTAAAGAAACAATCAACGTAACACTTATATTAGCAAATTGAGTTTTTAACTTTTCGTTGTGAATTTGTAATTCTCAAATAATCAACTACAATGGAAGTTTTGGCTTCTTATACAGCGTAACACCCATGCAATTATACAGATATACTAACATAAAGAAATGAATGCACACACATATCTATATGTGTGTGTGTGTGTGTGTGTGTGACCCCCCCCTAATAAATATGGAAAACCTCAATTTTTTTATGAGAAAATAATATTATATCAGAAAAGAACGGATTGATATATAGCAAGATCTCCAAGCCCAGGTTAAAACTTCTAATTGAATCAAAATTTAACTGTCATACTCATTTCTCATTAAAATAATTTTGATAAAACACTTTTGCATTCGAAAACAGATTCGAAACACCTTGGCAAATAAACAAACCATCAAACATATTTTTTTCCGTTTTACCTTTTCAACGCGTGTGCGCGCACACACACACCCACACACACAAAATTTGTATGAAAGAATAAGCACACGCACAAGAATGTGAGTTAAAGAATAAGCTAGATCATCCCGATTCTAATTCCTAGATTGCTGCCAATGTATATGATATTCATGGTGGCAGTTTTGATATTGATAATACCATCAATCAAATAAATATTCAAATCCTTGATTATAACATCCATTATTAGCCTCACAAATATTATATTATACTTTTTACGATTACCAATATAGATTTTTGTGGAGGTGCCCGTGGTGTAATGGTTATCGTCGTAGGAAATG
>OY757905.1:92625880-92685099 GCA_963585895.1 Sepioteuthis lessoniana
ATTTTCAATTTGAATACAAAAGTATTTATGGGCTAACTACTGGTGTTTTTTTAAGTTTCAATTAGGAAATTAACATACTCTATAAGTTGAAATTTTGCTTTGTAGTTGAAAATAATTGGCAGAATGGATTGAATAAAAATTTACACCAAGATAAACAGCTTGCTTGAATTAGCGATTAATTTTAGAATATTTCACCTTTATATTTGACTTTGTCCGTTATGAAGAACAAACTCATCTCGATTTGTGTCGCAATTAATGAGCTTTTTATGCAAATAACTACTGATGATCTTTTTTTTATTTCCTGGCCACTCCATGAATATATCCTTGTGCCAGAGTTGCTTTAACAAATATTGCTTATTATTAACAATTTGAAGATTCTTATCAATATTTTAAATTCATACTGCTAATTAATATCCTTTCATGTGTCACCTTTAATCTGTTGGTCATATCAACAAGTCAGTCGGATATGATCAACCGCAGCTAAAGTTATGATAACGAGCAGATGAAGTAAAGAAAAACAACACGAAATAAACGGTAATCTTATTCACTTTAGGCAATTAATAAACTTAAAAAAGTGTTGTTGTCAGATTTTAGTGAAACCTCATATTTTCTGCTATACTTCATATATGTAGTATAGCATTTTATGAGAGAATTATATTTCTCTGAAATTTGCTGTTCTTTAGAGTAAGCTACTCACTAAATTTAAAGGAATATATGTCAGCTTCTCAGCACAATTAATGTTTATCTTTCACTGAAATAAATTTTATGACACGGTTTTCTCTTAAAACAGGCTGCCTAGGTAAAATAAAATCGTCATTAAGATAGTTTTCGATTTACCAGCACCTCTTGAGACAGGAGAATAAAATATAGTTGAAAAAATATCATTGAAAAAAGTTTGAAAGAGTTATTAAGTGTGACTTGAGATATGGGACATGTCAGATTGTGTTATTTTTATTTTCTTATTTTTTGGACAACTCTCCATGTACACGGGAATCAATCCCCTTTATAACCGTATTTTTTCAAAAATTACAAACCTTGGTTTATATCTTATTGCAATCAAAATTATGTGTCTTTCTGCAACCAAAATTATATCACCATCGACGTCACTTTCTCTGTCATTTTATTTAAACTTTAATTAAGAAAATTGTTTCATGATATTAAAATCGTTATCGTTATGTACATGATTATAGATTTTTATATAGTATCTACAAACAAACAGAATTTTACCGAATAAACGGAAAGGCTAATCTAGATATTGGTGTTAAAAACTGATTTTGGTAAATAATTGCTTGTGGTTATTGATTTCGAATTGTTAAGTTTTATTTTGATAAATATGAGAAAAATTCCCGTCGATATAACTAAAAGAAATTCATCAACAAAAAGGAATAATTGTAATTTTATTCTTTGTAATCAAATTTAATTTTACAATTCAAATTAGGAAAATTTAATACTGGAAACTGGGTGTGATGGGAAGAGCTATCGTCCGAGCTGTTCTATTCTTCGATTATAACCTCTATGACTCAAATAAGTCTAACGTAATTTAATTCTAAATTATATCAAATGGTATTTTTTATTTATTTCATATATATTTTTTGCTTTGCCCAATATTAACATTTTCTTGAATATTTAAACACTCATGCACAATAAAAAAAAATTCGTATGATGTAAAAAATAGATAAATAATTAATTTTGTTCTCTACTGTCTAATGTAGTTTGAAAGTGAGGATATAAGAGATTTTTGATATTATTGTTATATTCTCAACAGTATTAAATGCAGTCCGTGGCATCATTCTATATAAAAATTAATTAAAGTAAAATAAAAGAGTTTAATCTTGGTATATGCGTAGTTAGTTTCGTTATTTTCTATAATTCAATATAATACTTTATTACATAAACAAGTATATACTTGCGTCTCGATAGAGCATATTTTTGCTAGTTAATTTTATGTACATCAATCAGATAATTTTTTTTATCTAAAAACCTAGTTTCCTGCATGCCTCTATTTTTATTCGCTTAAAGTGCAATTTTAGTGGCCTTTGAATTTTGTTATCAATGTTATCAATTAATGACAAATAAGTAAATTAATGTAGAGTAGCTGCCAAGATTCTTTAGATTATTTACAATTTTTATATGAAAGAAAGAAAAAAAAAAGCTATGCTCCGGTAGAAAAATCAGAAAACAGTCTCTGAATTGCTCTACAAGATAGTGGGTTAGAACTTATTGGCGTTAGTTAAAACTTACAACTTGGAATCTTCCTGGAAGTTGTGATTGGAATCACTGGGCCCAGAATCAGGCCAAAGAGAAGCGATGTTACGATAGTGAAATAACGAAAAAGGCGAATTAACTGATAAAAAGATTAAAGAGTTTGGTCAGAAATTCTTGGAAAGTTACCACTTAAAAGAATACTGAAAATGGCCGGTGAAAAAGCCCCTGAAATATGGTGAGTATAACAACCAAAGTGATGATTATAGTTGGGATAGGAACAATCACAAAATACATACTGCGATAATTACATTGAAAGTTGTATTGGAAAGTGCTTTAATTTTAGAGTTTTAATACTATTGTGCTAAAAATCATCTCACGAGGAATAATCCTTTATCCAATATGGTAACATGCATCCACAAAACTGACAATTAGAGATTCCCTGCGTTCAGTTTTGTTTATTCTTTAAAGTAATCACCCAGCTCCCTCCAAAATTATCAATGAAACTAACATGACACTTTATTGGTTGTGTCCAATGATCCATAGATCTGCTGCTTTTGGATTTTTTGTTTTTCGTCAATTCAAAGATTTGTTACATCATTTGTGCAGAAAATCATGAAATCACAACCATTAAAACAAACTTTCTCCATTCCTAAAAATCTCACCTTCGATCTGTTCTTATAACACTGTAAAATACCTTTTCTAAAGGATTTACTCGCCATAGGTCGGGTTGAAATTAGTCTCAATCCAAAGTAGAAACCTAATTGTTTTTGATGAAAATTCCACCGTTTTTGACGTTGTTACTACACCAATATATATATATATATATATATATATATATATATATATATATATATATATATATATATATACCTTCATCAAGTCATCTTTGCAGCATAGAGTTTACTGACTCTGTAGCGATCAATCCCTATCATCCATCACCCCCAGCAAGTTTTCTCTCTCTTATATCCGCATGTAAGTAAGTATTTGCCGGTCGGCCAAGCTGGCACTTCCAAGTGCAGGAGTCTATAAGATAACGTCGCTCATGAGGTCGTTCTCGTTTCCTGCATGTCTTGTTCGTCTAATTTGAATTATTTGAGAGATACGAAGCAAGTGGCTCAACAGATGCACTTTTGTGGGATGTTGCTTCCAGGATTTGTTAAAGACAGCACCTTTCTTTTTTGTGTAGTTCTCATCTGTTTTTTCCTCAACGTATTTTGTTAGCACACATGTGGTGCATCCATATTGTAGTATGGACACAGCTCCAGCTTAGTAGAAATTCAGCCTTTTTATCAGATAGACCAGGCTTTCATATATATATATATATATGTATGTGTGTGTGTGTGTGTGTGTGTGTGTGTGTGTGTGTGTTGAGGCATTCAGGTTATAATGGTTATCGTCGCAGGAAATGGACAAGGTGACCCAAGTTCATTTCTAGGACGAGGCTGTTTGCATTTCACATTGCGCTAATCTCCTTGGAAAAGGTAAGGAACCTCCAGATATAGATAAATAGAGAGGTAGACTGGACTCTTTAACGTTGTTATGATATCTGGTTTAAGAGAAGGAAAGCTCGAAATTAAAACCTGTTAAGCGTTTAAAATTAACTTTGTACAGAGGGGTTGTTTGAAGAAGAACTATCTAAAGTGATTATACATTTTAAATCCCAGAAAACACAACCTAGTAACAAAATACTCGACCCCTTCGAAAAAAATTATTTAAAGTGAAAGAAAGATCAATCTTGAAAAGCGAAGGAATAAATTCCATGCTAAAATAGGAAAGAACACCGAAAATTTTTTTAAAAAACCCTGAAAAGATATAGGTGAGAGCCAACAAGTCTCTGAACATATATAAAATTAGCCCTTCAGAATACAATATGATACTTCAAAATAAGATTACGGACACTTATAAAATAGACAACAGTTATACCCTAGCACAATTAATTAGTGACACTGCCACATTCACTAGCATACTAAGGACAGAATAAGAAAATTCAAAGAAAGATGTGCTTATATTCTATTCAAGGACGACAAACAGAATTTCGGGGACAAAGAAGTAGGCTATACTAATTAACCCAAGAAAAACCGAATTAGGCTTAGTTTCTAAAAACTTGATCCAAAATATGACCTCTATGTTAATAGAAAAGTCAAGTTGTAACCAATTGAAAAATTCATCAGATTCAATAGAATGGTTTAAAAACATAAAGTGTAGTGTTCATGCAATTTGATATAATGGATTTCTACCCTTCCATCTTGTTACTAGAGATGTTTAAACACACTGGGAACTATGTAGACATCACAGATAAGGAACAATTTTAACGTGTAGAAAATAGATTCTTACTGATAGCAAGAGAACTTGGGTAAAAACGTCACACTGATAACTTTGGTATACCCATAAGCAAATATGACTTGGTATAAATACCGGACCTAATTGGGATAAATGTATTAGACAGGTTAGGTAGACTTAGAAACGGTATGACGGTCGCATCTTTATCCTTGATAGTAATGGCCTCAAAATAAAAAAAATAGATGAGAAAATCATATGAGTCTTCAATTTACTAGGATAAAAAATGAAATAACTCCTAACATGAAAGTAGGGAATTTTCAGGACATCACGTTTAACTTAGAGACAACACATTCAAACAATTTAGCAAGAACATCCACATACCAACCGGTATCAATGTCAACTCCAAACACTCTGGATCAATAATCAAAGAAATACCAATGTAATTCATCTAAGGATAGATAGGCCATCGCCAAGCAAAATAATTATTCGAAGAAAATAAGGGAAGATATAATGAGGTCCGAGAAAATAGCGGATTCCAACAAAAACTAGTATACATCGACCAAAGGATAAATGGAGCCACTGAATGTTACAATACAATTAATACAAACAACTCGCATATAAAGTGTTGTTATAGGAGAAGAGATAGAAACAATAATAATACAAAAAGAAAAAGTAAGATTAGAAAAAGAACAGTAATCTTGTTCAACTCCCCTATCTGTAAACACTCTACCATTAATATAGGAAGGTACTTCCTCAGCCTAATAGATAAGCACTTTGAAAGAGACAACCGATTAAGCAAAATCATTAATAGAAACACTGTTAAATTTTTGGAAAAAAAACTGATGGATGAATGAAATATGGACAATAATAGAACATATATATTATAATGTAATTGTAGAAACAAAGAAAAATGCCCCATGGGCGGAAACTACAATTCCGATAATGCTGAATACTAACATTTTCCCATGGAAAATAGTAATGATGAGAATGTTTACATTGGTATATCTGCTGGGAATTTGAAACAGATATATATAACCACAGACAATCTTTCATCAATCCACTGCTCAGAAATTAAACAACCCTATCGAAGTGGTTTTGGAATTTAAGAGAGCTTTGACTTATGGAGGAAAAAAAAGTATAACAGAATACAAAGCCAATAGGCAGTTACTAAATAAAAGAAACGAATTAATATTAAAAAGCTGACAAAAAATAGATTTAACCTTATAAGAAATTGATTTTGAATAGAAATTCGAATAATAGTAAATTGAAGTCCACGATGTCAAAATGGGTGATATAATTTAGAATATCACCATTTTATGTGGATATTGGTAGAAATGAAATAACAGTAACACAAAATATCAATAATAATAATAATAGTTGTAAGAGTAATATGATAATAATTAGAGCAACAATGACTATAATATAAACAAATATTAAGTTAGTTTAGGAACATGGCAGTCTTTTAATAAAAATAATGAAGACATTTTTAAGCCGTGAATGATTAAGAGAATTACAATAGGTTATAATACCGGTAAGAAATCGGTATTAGTTGGAGGGAAATAATAAATATCTAAATAGCGATGAACACACTAAAGAGAGGATAAAGTCACCATGCGAAGAAAGGGTAAAAAATCACCCTAGGAACTTCTTTTAATGAAGGAATAGTATGAAACTAGATGCATTGGTATTCATGGAATTCCCACATGAGGTATACATAAAGAAAAGAAGAGATAAATTGATAGAATCTTTCTTAATCAAAAAGAATGTTGAATAGGAAACGATATTAGGGAACACGTGGATAATAAAGAGAAGAAAAAGATATAGATTTAAATATAACAAGATTAAATCAACAACATCGGAATGACTACAAGCTTTAATCTGGTTACACACTGATGGTCCACCGGTTATAGATGCGCGCGCGCGCGTGTGTTTTGGTCATTTTATATTTTTTCTTTTTACAAATTAACAATTTTTTGTGGATCTCTTTATATTTTGTTAAATGCAATCTGAAGAGGCAACCCGAGTCTGCGACTGGTCGAAATAAATTTATAATGGTACATTGACAATCCAATAAGATTTCCCTCAATTTATTTTACGGATATATATATATATATATATATATATATATATATATATATATATATATATATATATGATGATGAAGCTGTGGCAAACTATTACTTCATTGGTCAAATTTGTTTCGTTCATTTTTTAAGTATGATGATTATTTCCTTTTCTATTTATTATTCCTTTATTTACTCACATATAAATTCACAATATTTATCTCATATTCTTTTTATTCTTCTCTAAACAATTTAATTCCAGCTGCTTATGTCACTTAAGTAATTTCTCATTTTGTATGATTTACACAAATCGAATGCATGAAAAATAATGTAAACGCTTGATACAAAAATAAGTTCATGTTCGATTGGTACATATGACTTGTTTGGTTGGTATATGAGATAATTGCATGCTCAGCACAAAATATGAAGTAGTTTTGTTGGAAGGATAGCAGACTCAAAAAGAAAAAAAAAACATAAATCAAAACAAAATAAACCAAATTCACATTCACAGACTTAATGAGAGCATAGCTCGTCAATCGAGCTTTTTTTCTTTGATGGAATTTAAAGTTCTTTCTTTTGCAGAGAGTGACAGTAATAATACTCAATTTTCAAACATGGACATCTATAGCATTTAAATCCAATATTATTAAATATAAAACGTTAAAATACAAAAGCATCTACCCAACACCTCAAAAGCTAGAAATAAGATATTGCATATATGTCTTAAATAAGTATATTTTTACTAAATCTCTCTACGTTTAACCATGGTAAATGTCTTGTATTATGTTGTTGTGTGTTGTGTTGTGTATTTGTGTGCGTGTATATGTGTAGGTGTGTGCGTATTTGCATGAGCGTGAGCCTAACGACACTTCATAGATCATTTAAAATTCTTCAGTACCAAAGTAAAAAAAAAAAAGGGTCAAGTGTAGAAGCCTTATCTCGCAATGAACGGTTACTGGAAAAATTGCTAAATGGTTTGATAAATGATGTTTTTTGAAAACATGTTAGACATAATGCACCAAAATCCATTTTGAAAGCAAAATGTAAAAATGTTTGTGAAAAGTAGAAAACAGTTCGTCTGCAGATGTGAAGAGTAAGAAGAGAGAGAAAATTCCAAATTGTCCTAATAGCCAGAAGGCGTCGAGTGCATTAGTTCGGCTGTCAACTCTGAGGTCAAAGTGGTCATTGAGTCAGAGCAACTCATTCATAATTAACAAGTCTGCAATAAATTAGAACGCTTAAAGGTATATATATATATATATATATATATATATATATATATATATATATATATATGAGTGTGTGTGTGTGTGTGTGTGTGTGTGTGTGTGTGTGTATGTGTGTGTGTATACTTTTAATACACAAGTACATACATACACACATACAAAATGTATATATATGAGCCTTTAATGTATATATATATATATATATATATATATATATATGTGTGTGTGTGTGTGTGTGTGTGTGTGTGTATGTCTGTGTCTCTGTGTGTGTGTGTAGGGGGAGATAGAGAAAAAGTGTGTGTGTGTGTGTGTCAGAGAGAGAGAGAGCGAGAGAGAGAGAGAGAGAGAGAGAGGCGGAGAGACAGGCAGATATGTATGTATTGTATTGTATGTATTGTATATTTGTATGTCTCTACCACTTTATGAATGTATTCTGCACTATATATATATATATATATATATATATATATATATATATATATAATATATATATATATATATACACAATTCTTTACATATGAATATTCGTAGACGCAAGAACATTTTCGTTTATTTATGTAGAAATTCATACGCATTTGTTCACACTCAAGATATATACATATTTGTGTTATGTATATATACGTATATTTAATGATATCCACATATCTACTCATAATTATTTCGATAACCTTATTGTCACACAAGAAAATCATTTGAGAGATGGAATCTGGTTGTAGTCGTTCAGGTTTGTTCGACTTCCATCGAAATTCAGCATTTAGTTGGGATTCAAACAAGATCGCAAATAACTAGAACGTACTCACAGCTGAATTATTTGCGGTGACAGTTTTTGAATAAGACAGCTCGCATACACGCACTCAGATCAGTATCTCTTTGTGGATGAACTTGTCTGTTTCCTCTACTTTTAAATTTCAATCCTGTATCACATCTTGCCATTGTCTGTGTCGGTGGGGCCGGAAAGCTACCTACTCATCACATAACAATACTTGCAATTACGTCCATAACAATGCGTGAGTATTCGTGTATATATATATATATATATATATATATGTGTGTGTGTGTGTGTGTGTGTGTGTGTGTGTGTGTGTGAGAGAGAGAGAGTACCAAGTTTTTATGACCATATTTACGCTCATATAAGAATCTTTATTTTAAGTGGTAATTATTGCTTCTTTTGTTGAAAATATTGGTAAAAATATAATAAATTCATTTTTAGTCACACAAATACACCCACTTCCATTAGGTTAGATTGATTTTTACTTTAAAATCACCAAAAAGAAATAGTTTCAAAATCTACTACTTTTCATGTCTATGCTTTCATGTATAGACCTGCAAATAATGGCGTTATATATAATGGATATATATACTCAAAAAACAAGTATAGACTAAGAGACGTACAGAAAACTCTCTATCCATTGACTTAGAGAATACTGAGATCAAAATATACGATGTACACATCATTCGTAGCGTATCAAAATTACCTTTCTATGTATGTGTGGTTCATATAAAATATTATGTCATCAAGTATTATGCCAAAAAAGTTTAATGGAATCTATTTGAGTAGGTTTATTTTCTCATATCAATATGAAATATTGTGTTAAGTTACTTATTACTGGAAGCAAGGGACAATTCACGATTCTGTGGAGAAGTGTCTGTGGCAACCTCAAAGTAATCCAGTGCAAACTATAGCTAGGGTTTTATTTTTACTTTCAGACATGTACTCTTGGAAAAGATATTGAACCCCCTTTTCCACAGTGCTATGAGTTTGATTGTATCACTGCTGTTCTTCTACAAGAATGGATCTGGCATTAAAAGAAGCTTAATATGCTATTAAACAAAGAAACCAAACCAAACCAAACCAGAACAATTTCGGATTTGACATAGAAAAAGTGAAACTACTCTTACAAAAATTGACATAATCACTTTGGTGATTCAAATTATCCATCACAGATATATGAGAGAGTAATCAATATTATGTTTAAAAACATCCCTAATTAATGACATTTAAATTCACCTTTATCCGACATAAACGTCTCAGTATAGATATCTAAATTTTATTAGTTCAATGTGAAATCGTATTCAATATTTTATTAACTACCAAATTTTAAAAGATTTCTAATATATTGTGTCATGGAACATATATCTCAACTTCAAGGAAGTGATTATTCCATCACGTTGTCAGGGAATTCTGTCATAACAGAGTGTACTCAAACTGATGATGACTGCTAAAGAAAGCACTGTTCAACTAACACAAAAGAATTTAGAGGAATAAGTTTTCCCTAAGAAAAATTGTACGAATCAATGAATTTTTGGCAATTTGAATTCGTCCTCATCCAAATTTCTAATAAACGTTTTCTTGTAGGTGCATTTGAATTAATCATTGTCTCACTGTAATTTACATACAATAATTAAAAGTTTCTACAAAGATATAATATGCTTGTATAAATTCTCTGAATAATTAAACCAATTTTGAATGGATTTCCATAACATTTATTCATAAAACTTCAAATTTATGGTTATTTAATCTGTAATCTATGCACACAAGAATATTTATATCTAAGAAAGTAATATATATATATATATATATATATATATATATATACAAAGTGAGAGGGAGAGAGAGAGAGAGATAGAGTGTGTGGGAGAAATGTATCAATATAAGAAATTGTCTCTGTGTGCGCATATTTCTCTGGATGCCTGAGATATCTATTCAAGTGTCATAAAAATATGAAGAGAAAGAGTATATTACACACACACACACACACACAAACCCACACACACATCCACACATACACACGCACACACACACGCTCACACACACACACGTACACACACGCGCGCACGCGCGCGAGGTCCAGTTTTGTACAAAATCAGTTCAAACATTTCTTCTTGTAAGTTAAGTTGACGACCTTAGTCAAAGGTGACCCGAAGGCTCCTTTTAAATAGCTACTACACCGAGGTGTAAGGGAGGGCACTACTACATTTCCAGGATTGCTTCACTTTACCCGAGATCCTCACCTTATAGTGCTAAGTGCAGAGTAAGGCGGTATCAAGTACCATTTTTAAAGTCTTTGGTATGACTTGACCTGGGGTTGAACCCCAGTCACTCCGAATACTTTTGATTATCGTTAGTCATTATCAAGAATGTAAAAGTCGTGGTGTTCTTTTTGCAATGCAGAAAATTACTGATTTCAATTCGAAGAGAAAATTGTCTTAGACAATACGCGTGAGAAAGACAAAAATACTTATTAAATGAAGCAAATATGTCAAAGTAAATAAAGGGTCCACCTATATCGAAAACATATGGAATAAGATAGATAGATAGATCGATCGATAGATAGATAGATAGATAGATAAAAGTTTTATCAGAAAAAAGGGCTCAAGGGAAGGGAAGGTAAAGAGTCATGAATTTAAAATGAAGAACAGAAATATTTAAGGTTCTGAAAAGTGCTAAGGTACAAAATTGATTGAGCATAAAGAATGAATCACAAACGTAGAAGAGAAAGTAAATCAGAGAAAAATCAAATGATAAATGCTCTTAAGTCTTGACTCGATAGAATAAATCTTGGCTTGATTTTGATTGGCAAAGTGTTAGTTGCACACTTACACATGCACACACATACACATACACATATATTATGTTTCAATATTGCAAAGACACACGTGTGGTGTGTGTGTGTGTGTGTGTGTGTGTGAGAGAGAGAGAGATAGAGAGAGAGTGAGAGAGAGTGCTTACTTTATCTGATGCAGGGTAATAACTGTGAACTATACAAGAAAATGATTCATTAGACTAATGATCGTTGTTCAATAGTCACCGTAATTTTATAGACAATCCATGAACTCTTGAGATTCCCGTTGGTAAAACGATGATTATATATATGAAAAGATTCTGATCAACATTTTTTCATTATCTCCTTTATATCTAAAATACTGTTGGTTTAAAAAGTATCTTTAGTACGAATATAAGCTCTAAAAAATATGATTCAACTCAAATTGGACTGGCATGTAAGTTATTTTTTAAATTAGAGCAATTTAAAAGTATTCTTTTCCTAAAAATCTACCTTTACTGTATCATATTTTTCAGAGTTATGATACATAAAAATACAGCGAGAATTTTATTAAGAGAGAGAGAGTGGGAGAAGGAAAGCGTGAAAAAAAAGCGTTATATATATATATATATATATATATATATATATATATATATATATATATATATATATATATAGAGAGAGAGAGAGAGAGAGAGAGAGAGAGATTAATAGGAAAGAATGCCTTGTTTGATAAAGTAAGAAACATGAATGAGGAATAAAATCAAAACTATTTGGAAAAAGATTAAAAGAAGGAAATTATAGGGAGAAATAAGAGAGGAAAACAACAGAAAAATAAGAGAAAACTAACAGAAACGTTTTAAAAATTACGAAATTGAGAAAATAAGGAATACTTTGAAAAAAAGAAGAAAAAGGAAAAGAAAAAAGAAATGTATTAAATACAAAGAGAAAAATGAAAGAAAACAAAAATAAGCCAAACAACTAACATTGTTCATGTTTGAATACTAAATAGATGTTTTGCCGTACCGATAGAAAAATTATTTATTCAAGCCATCAGTCGCTTGTGTTATTTCAACGTTTCTTACTTCCAAACGACTTGATCATATTTTCTTTCTTTTCTTTTTTTTTCTTTTTTTTCAAAATATTTTTCATTATTTATAACTGACGGCCGGTCAGCCATTTTTAATTCAAACATCCCAGCGTATGTTTTCCTTCCTTCCAGTAGCCATTTTGCCCGCCTGTTTCTAGCTCTACTTCCGGTGATAAACTATTTCTTTAGACATTTCTTTTACTTTATTTTCTCTCTTTTTGAAAACAAGAATGAATACGAAGGGGATAATTTTAGCTTGATGGTCTCGTGGGAGGAATTTAAATTAGGACGAAATAAAGCCATGAGGAAAAAATACTGTGATTTCTGTGTCTGCCATCTTGACTCGATGAGGTCACACACGCCTCGTGTGTGGCTTACCAAAACCGACAAGAAAAATAGAATCTTGAATTGTTGTGGATATATATATATATATATATATATATATATATATGTATATATATATATATATGTATATGTATATGTATATATATATTATTTGTTTGGAAAGCTATATGGTTAACATTTTTATGACGTTTGTATGAAGATATGGTGATTGTCAAATTGTACTTACTAGGAACTATTAAGCTAAACGTCTCGAAAAAGACTGATTCCTTTGTCCTGCTGTTTACCCTATTGCGTCGGATTGATTACATGAGCTGTCATCATTTCCCAACTTATTTAAATATTCAGAGCGTAGCAACGTCTGTCTTTTGTGTGAGATTTAC
This sequence comes from Sepioteuthis lessoniana, assembly GCA_963585895.1. NCBI lineage: Eukaryota > Metazoa > Mollusca > Cephalopoda > Myopsida > Loliginidae > Sepioteuthis > Sepioteuthis lessoniana. The sequence continues at coordinate 92,639,012 of OY757905.1, forward strand.
AAAATGCGTAAATTGTTCGGATGTATAAATTAGTATTTTTGACCTAATCAAGCATATTTCTATTTCCGAAATTATATTCTAATAGTTGTAGTAGTTGTAGATCTTTATGGTTGTTGTAATAATAGTATGGATAAAAAAGGATGAGAACAGCAGCAGCAGCATCAACTGCAAAGAACATTAATTTAGGTCATTTTTTTTCGGTAAAAGCATCAGTTAAGAAAATAATTTTAGCAAGAAAGATAACAACAACAACAGCATTAACAGCAAATATAATAACACAAAAATGATATTTCATTTAATAAAATGAATAAAAATACATTTAGATGGCAATAAATAGATAAATGAATAAAATATTTTTTTAGATTAGATAATTGCCATGTTTGAATTAAAATAAATTCTTTGAGATTCTTTGAAATGTCGTTATTTTTGCATTTATTTCAAAATGTGAACAACGTAAAATAAATAAATAATGCGCATTCCGTCCATAAATAAATTCACTTCTCACAGATTTTTTTAAACTGTTAGTTTTTTTTTAAACCAAATATACCAGGACTTGATTATTATAAGTCCAACATTTCTGAATCAATTCAAAACAGACATCGTTAGGTATTATTTATTACCAAATTTTACAGCTTGGGAACTCTTTTACTAAATGTATATTTACATAAATATATAGATGTAAGGTGGGGACGTATGGAACTGAAAAAATAGTTTTATATGAGTGATTCTATAACAAGCGACAATTTGCGTTTAACATAAACATGTTAGCAAACAGTTGGGAGGGAAGCAGCCAAACAATCAAAAAATCCATATGAGATAATATAACAGTACATATAACATATTACATAAAAGATTTGTCATTGATAAAGATTATATAATTATTATTTCAGTTTTGATCTTATGACATGAGTATTGCAGAGGAATTCGCCGCCTGCAAATTCAGTTTCATCGAATGGAAACGAAAATTTCTCAGCCTAATCCAAAAATTATTTCTAAAATAAGCAGATACCCATTTTTATTCTTTTGCTGTAAGTTATTAAATTTTTTCAAGGATAGAGAAAGTATATACATGATATGTCAAATGTATTTAACAAAGATATAAATTTGTAGAATGTACGTTTCATAGCTCTAAGTCATTCTTTTGCTAGTTGAGCAGAATATCGTTTAGCACACCAAGTAAATATAAAATACTAAACGTAAATGACATTATTCTGGCACAGGATTTACATTTTGAGGCTTCAGATACGGATCGATTTTATAATACAAAACAAAAAGATTAGTTTCTTGCATCGTGAATAGACGAATAGACACATATAGACATATAAATAAATATAAGGATACATATCAGTCAGAATAGAAGATAAAAAAGACATGAAAACAATTCGGTAGACTATTTGCGTATTTAATATGGTATTTTACGATGTTTGAGCTTCGTCAAATGATGATACGACTTTTTTAATCTTAGGAAAAATATTGGCGAATGTTTCAAGAATATTAGGGAATGTTAGAAAAGTCTATAAGTTTGTCATGGTAACGCGTAATATGAAACTTTAAAAAGTGGAAACGGATAAAAACATTCAAAGTCCGGTTATATAGCCGTTATATATAGCTAAAAATTAAAGGATTTGTAAATGTTACTGTTATAGATGAAGTGAAATATTATTACCTAATAGTAATAATTAAATCGTATAAAAAAATAAAAAGTTGTGGAGGAGTTTCTGTTTTTCTAAACAAAAGTAAAAATAATTGGAACATTGTCTTGGCCTATTTCTCTTACCCCGCCACGCACGCACACGCACACACACACACACACACACACACACACACACACACACACACACACACACACACACACACACACACACATATATATATATATATATATATATATATATATATTATTTGAATTTGAACATCATTTCTAATAGAGACTAGAATAACTATTTCTATTTAGAAAAATAAATCGAACAATGGATATTTCCTGTAATATTGTTCTATTATAACTATTTTAGGGTCAGATCTTTATAATTATTGAAATAACTTATGATGACATTCGAAAAAATATGAAAAAAAAAAACACTGATACTATAGGCTGCTATAACAATTTTTGTCTAACCTAGACTTTCATCATAGTTTTCCATGATACTTGAAGCTGATTTTCCATTCCAAGTTAAATATTTACTTAGAACAGTTGAATATGTGGCTTTAAAATTTAAATCTACTGTTTTGCTATCAAATTTTGTTCAATATAACAAAGTAACGGCGTATATCCTTATAAAAAGATGATTAAAGAAAAGACGGAACTGATAAAATTGACTCTCATTATCTTTATTACTATTTCCAGTCAATGATTTTAATTTCATTATTAGCCTGTGAAAGGCTTTGTGCTTAATGCAATTCATCCATAATTCTCCGTTGTTTTTGTTTATACCAGCTCAATGTAACCCAGATATTTTATTTGAAACCAAAGCAATGAAAATAAATAAAAAATACTGATGAACTTAATGGTCTGAATTTTTTCAAAAAGTAGTTTCTTAAAATAGGTCAATATAACGCAATCTTGTTTTAATTTTAAATTTCAATTTGAGTTAATAAAAAAGATCTTTGACATACTTTTCATTCTTTTTTATCGTTTGATATATTCTAATTTCTTTCTCTCTTTTTCTATCTTGTAGTGATCATCCTATTTGAAAAACCAAGACAAAGGCCAAAGCAGCAAACGTAAAAATACAAGACAAAACGCAGCAAGAGAAATGAAATTAACTTAGAGAGAGAGAGAGAGAGAGAGAGAGAGAGAGAGAGAGAGAGAGAGAGAGAGAGAGAGAGAGAACAAAATTTGAAAGAATTGAAATGAAAGGGAGGAAAAACTAATAAAATAAACGGACATTATTAGAGTGATTAGTGTCTGATCACTTTAATGGATCGATTTCTTTCAACTTGGTGATTTGATCTTGTAGCTTCACTGGAAGAAGAACTAGGCAGCCCTGCCCACATATTCCATTTGCCCGGGTCTAACTATGAAAGCTCGGAAATTAACCTTCTGCCAAAATTAAATTTAAATGTGAAGCTCCTGAAATGGACCTAGGCTTCAAAGGCTGATGTCAACGCCGGCGAAAGGACGAGCTATTTCTGAAGTTGAAAATAAGTGATCGATTTGTTTTAATGATTTTGAGAAGATAACAACTGAATGAAAATCTTTGGATAAAGAAAAATAAATAATGAATAAAAACAAATTACCCGGTGACACCGTTAAATGCCCGCTTTAAAATGGGAAGTCTTATCACTGTCCCTTTAATAATCGTTACATTTTCATTCAAATTTCTTACTTAAATATAACTCTTATGGGATAGAAGTTATAATTTCAGTGAAGATTTAGTTGGGGTTTTAACTATCAAAAATGAGTAAAACAAAAATACTTATAATGAAGATATGAAATTGATATCAACGATAACGTCTCTATTTCCTCAACGGGAGTGGAGAAACCTCTTTAAGAAAGAAATTAAATTTAATTAAAGCTCGCCATTTTGATTAGCACTGATGAACTCCAGTTGCATGAAAATCAAAGACGACCATTTGTTGAACAAGTTGCAACATGTTTCCAGACTCCAGTCACTAAGTTGAATATCTTTTTGCTTAGATTTTAAAGTTTGTTTGTGGTTATCTTTTTCTGACATCTGTTAATTTCAACTGATCTACATAGGAACGGTCAGTAGTTGTGGACACCTACTAAATTGATTTCTAAGTTGTCTTTTTCCTAGATTTGTTGCCTACCAAAGAATATTGAACTTAGTTCGCCCCTCTATTTTCCCAATAGTTTGGAAGGGAAGGGATGAAAACATAACTTTTTTAACGGCTTTAGTGAGAAGATAACGCAATCGACATTGGATGCAGTTTGAAACTCATTAGTTTCTTCAATTACACTGGTTTACAAAAATAAACTTTTGGTCTGAGGCAACAATGGGGATAGGTGCTTTTTGTTAATTTGGGTGTGCTCAATTCAAATTTATAAATAGTTTTGCTCTATCTCCTCTAGTTTTCTGGCTTTTAAATAGTCTCATGGTATTATAAACAGAGAATATATATGCATATTTCAAGAGTTGGAGTAGCTTATAACAGATAAAACAGGATAGATAAAGAACACTGATTGAATCAATATTCTTGGATGACACAATTACACAATTCATAGTACCACAGACAGTGAAAAGTGTGTTTTCTTAGAAGATCTGGTGTATTTTGCCTCCGGGATGTCATGCAAGAGCATCTAGCAGAAGTCTCTCATCATGCCGGGGTTCCATTTGCCTTGATAGTTGCTCTCCATCTTCGTAATGTCTTAGTAGAATCATTCTCCATGCTCATCACTCACTGCTCCAAGGTTTGGCGGGAAGAAATTGAGGTGGGAATGGAGAAAACGAATCTTGCGTTACATTCAGCACCCCATATGCTCGTAAGACTTTAGCAACTTCTCAATACAGGCTTGGTAATCTGGTAGGCGTGTGTTACCAAGAAAGCCACTACAAACTGACTTGAATGCTTCCCATGCTCTCAGTTCCTTTAAGTTAAGAAGCTCCTCAAAATCAGTATCCTTCAGCAGCTTATTCATGTCCACCAGAGGATTCTCCTTGAGGCTGTGTTCGCCAGGAAAAAAAGTGCTTCTAGACCCCCAGTCTTTCTGCTTGTAATGCTGGGATACAGCTCGACTATCCCAGAGACAGAGAAAACAACAGTACTTTGTGAAGCCCGCTTGCAAACCCATAAGAAAACCAATGACCTTATTTTTTCCGATTCCTGAAACTGGTGATCCTTACATCTTCCTGGACTAGGTTCAACTGTTTAAGCCGAGAAGCCAAGAGCTCAGACTACTGTTTTGACAGATACAAATCACGAGCAAGATCATTCAGGTCTTCTTGCGTGATACAGTGTGGCTCATTGTCATTTGTTCCTGAATATGTAGACTCAATATCTTCCAAAGATATTGACTCGGCAGAATCCTCCCTTGAAGGCATTCCTTCATCTGATGAGGAAAGAAGATCCTTATTTACTGGAGGTGTGGCTACAGGAAGATAATCTGAATGGGGAACGGGTCTCATAGCAGATCGAAGGTTGGGATATTTGATCTTTTGAAACGAGTTATATTAGTTAAAAAAAAATAATCATCTGCGTGGTTTCGCGGTTCTCTCCAAACCATCGGGACAGCAAAGTTGAAAGCCGCTTTCTTGCCATTAAACCATGCAGTTAGTCCATTGTAGCAGGGTTTACAACAGATGTGTGGAGCTCAAGACTTGTCCTGATTACCAATTTTACAGTCAAAATAGTAAAAATTTGGTGTTCTGAGGAGGGAAGTGATGGTTTGACGATGTGCAACTGTTGGGAAATCCCCACATACGTAGCAGAAAGAATTGGCCTTGTTGAGGCATCCTCGACATTTTGACGTGTTTGAAGCCATTGGAGAATCTGAAAATATAACAAAGTAAAACTAAATGTGCATTTGAAAATGTAATACTAATATCTAGTAACCCAAAAGATGTGTAACACGATAGTCGAGGGACTCCAACCTCCTGCAACGCCTGCGAGACAACCTCTTTCAATGACTGCCAGAGTGGGGATTGAGACCTGCAGCCTTAACTGTCAAAATCCGTCTTGATATATATATATATATATATATATATATATATATATATATATATATATATATATATATATATATATAATGTAATGTTATCACTTACATTTAGTGCATAATAACTAAAAAATAAGCCATAAGTCTCACAATATTAGAATTAACCCTGAATTCATATACGCCTTTATGTACCGTATATGCACAAAATGCACACCATGCATATCTAAAAACCTAGAGGTGATGAGTAAAAACGAATTTCAAATTTGATCTCAGCACCCTCAAATTAGGTAAAAACAAGTATTTTTGTGCTTGCCTCAATTTCTTTTTAAACCACTGTTATCAGTACCAATTTCTATTATTCCGCCGGAAAACTCGTCACGATTAAGATTATAATATTGGTACGAAATTAATATCTAGACGACAAGTGAATTAGTTGGGTACTCTTGCAATAGTGGTTAGTGATACTTCAATGTGGGAAAGAATTAAGGATTCAAATTAGAATTTAATTGTTTTTGTCATTTCAAAAATGTGGATAATTGAAAAATGATGTTAAGCTTGAATTCAGGTCCCTTAAAATTTTTACATTAACTAAAAATTGGTGAGTAATTTATATCAAAACATCACAAATGTATTACACTGACAAAAATCTCACTATGACGTGTCGCATTAACTGATTTTTGTTTACATGACGACAAACACAAATACACACATACGCACACACACAATATATATATATATATATATATATATATATATATATATATTGAAATGATAGATTTTAGTAAATCTAACAGTATGATGGAAATATTTTGAATGTTGGATGAATCAAACACTTAACACAAGTTTAATTGGCGCGATACTTCGTTCTTTATATATATATATATATATATATATATATATATATATATCCGTGCTACCAGCGCGATATGTTGATGATGATGATGATGATGATGATATATATATATATATATATATATATATATATATATATATATATATATATAACGGGTATTAGAATAACAGGAAATAAACAACCAAATAGATCGACAAAATTAAGTATATGAAATTACTGAAAATTATATTTTATTCATGATAAAAATTACTTTTCGAAGAATCCAATCCCTCTTATTATACCAATGAACCTTCTTTCTGTCACGGTTTGTCCGGCAGATTCGTACATTTCTCTTTCAATGCATGACATCAAATCGATACCTGTTTCTTATCTATTACATGTTCACCATAACCAGCAAATGCATTTTTTATACCTTCCTCAATATTTCAATTTTGCTTGATGTACGCCTATCTGCACTTTATTTTTCTCACATTCGTCGAATGAAATGTTTTATACATTACTTGTGATTTCTTTTAGACAACTTAGAAAAAAGAAGTATCACATAAAGGAGCTATTTTTACACTAGACCAGATTCTTAATCATCAGTCGATTTTTAATATGGATCTCGAGTATTTTATAAATGATTTTCAGCATGAATAGCTCTCTATAACAAGATATTTTTTTCACATATTCATGATGATATTTTTAACATTTTTTATGTTTGGAAATAACTACTATTCATGTTTTGGTCATGTTGGTAAAACCATAACGAAGCTTCAGGTCACATTTTGATATTATAATAAGATAAAAAGATATGGAATTTAGCGCTTTTTTAATACTGGGGCTACTCAATCTAGTTTCCATAGGAACAATACTTGTCAAAAAATGGGATTTGAATTTCAAAAACACTCCACAAGGTTACATAATCAGAATAGCTCTCCCAACGGTTTTAGAGTTTTACTCTTCTTTTCACTGGGTAGTTTCACATTTGTGGCTATTCTACTGATCAACATAAAGTAGTTCAAATATTTTTCACAATTTGTAATGTATGAACGCATTCATTATCAATGTTTGGTATCTTAAAATCTTCGTTCTTTGTGTCACGTGTTTTATTCTATTGAGACAGCTGTCATAACAGTGTGCATTGTGAAAGAATGTCAAAATTATTCATTGATTTATTCAAACAATGAACGTAGCAAAAAAAAAAAAAAAAAGCAAAAAGAAAAAATAAAAACAACCAAACAGAACAAAAAAAAAAGAACAAAAAAAAAAAAAAAAGAAACAAGCGATATATTCCTTATGCCACTTAAAGGAATAAATTGGTTTATGTATAGAGAAGCCATTGGCCAAATGAGTAGAGTGTTCGCCAATGGTCTGGGAGACCGGGGTTCAATCCCAGGTCGAGTCATATCAAAGATTCAAAAAAAGGTACTTGATGCTACCTTGCTTAACACTCATCATTATAAGGTGAGGATCAAAGGTAAAGTGAAGCAATCCAGGGAATGGAGTAGCACTCCCCTGTATACCTTGGTGTAGTAGCTATTGAAAAGGGAACCTTCGAGTCACCCTCAACTAAGGTCACCAACTACTTATAGAGAAGCAATTTATTAAGTTCTTAGTTTGGCACAAATCCAGAAGTATGGGGTAATCAGTTAGAATCAAACTCACTGGCAATGTTGTACTTGATTAGCTTGAAAACTGGATTGTTTATATATTCCTTCTGTTGGTTCTCAGTTTTCCTTTGTGCAGAACTAACATTGCACGTTTTACAAATTTATATTCAATTTTCATATCTTAAGTTGTTCCTTTTACAAATATTTCCTGTTCAATTTGAATACCATTTATTATTTCGCTTCAAGCGAGTTTTTCACTCTATCTCTGTTTTTTTACTGCATTTTGAGTGACAGCAAGTCTTCTCAAATCTACAGGACTCTTTTAAGTATAAAAGTTGATGTTGAGAATGTTATGATCAGGATAGTCTCAATTCTCTCACTGATCTCCATTGCAACCTCTTCATCTTCTTTTACAGGTTTTAGTGACCGTTACCAGGGCTTTAATTACAATTGGTATCGCTGTCATCTTATTGTTAGACTGCTTTGTATCTTGCCAGACAATTGAAGAAACTGGAACATGAAGGTGAAGGAGGCAAAGATTTTACTCGGTGGTTTGAAACTGTCTTCAAGGCATGGAAAAGCGATAGGAGACCAGGAAAAGGATGGAAATCTATATGTGGACTTTAGCAATGTCCACATATTTATCCAGTTTTTCGCATTCCTTTATTTTAACTTTGTGTTCAGTTGGAACAGCAGAATCCAATAGTAGACAGTTTTTTTTCTTCTTGTTAATAAAAATTAGATCTGGTATTTTGGCCTTCATTGAATGATTACGTTTCAAAATTCCAAATGATTTTATGTGTAATTTTCTTTTTCAATGATCCATATTTTTTAATCCTTTGTCTGATTTATGAATGGCCCACATTATCTTACAAGGGAATCTACCCAGGTATTTACTCCTCTGATTAGATATCTGCTGGAGAGTTTTGTTTGAAGAAGGTTTTTATTCATGTTTACTTGATATTTCAAATATTCCTTGGTATTTGTAGTTGCCTTTTCTTCTTAGTGTTCGAATGCTTTCTGGATTGTCTTGTTCTATTCCTTCGGTTGTTTTTGTTTTCCAATTTTCAGCGTAAGTATGGCACATATGTTCAGTTCCAAATTCCATTTCTATAACTTAACTAAAAGTTTTAATAGTTTGTAAATTGGGATTCTAAATCTTTTTCCTTCTTGACAACAATCTTTATAGCATCTCTTTATAATCTTTTCACTCCAGGCAATTTCATACCAAGTATTACTGTTTAATTTTCACTGAAGTGTGAGTAACAGTAAGTCTACTTAGCTGTCAAGATATTTTCTAACTAATCTTGCTGATGTCAAGAGTGGTGTAGTTTGGATGGTTTCCATCCTTTTTCTGGTCTCCTATCGCTTTTCCAGGCCTTGAAGACAGTTTCAAACCACCGAGTAAAATCTTTGCCTCCTTCACCTTCATGTTCCAGTTTCTTCAATTGTCTGGCAAGATACAAGTATCTGTAAACCAGTTCAGTTTCATTTTATAGTCCGCAGGCAAATTTAAAAAAATCTTTTACATTAGCTCAAGGTCTGACCTTCTGGACGGGAATTCAGGTTCCGCTTGAAAAATTATAATATTACTCTTTGCAGGTTTATCACATCAGCATTAACTGAGGGTAATTCTCTAGTCTAAGTGACCACAAGTCTCCTCAGGCCTCGTGAGCTTTTCTAAGTATTCTTAACAATGCCGTAGTTTGCATGATCTCAGCTTGTTCTCCAGGTTTCAAGTCTTAGAGCTCTTTACCAAGTCCGTGAGGATCGTTCCAAGCGCACTAATTACAATTGGTATCACAGTCACCTTCATGCTGCATAGCTTTTTTAGTTTCCTGGCAAGGTCCAATACTAGTCTCTCTTTTCGTTTTCTTTGATGGTCACTCTGTGGTCCACTGGGTCGCAAAGTTCATTTAACGGCATGTTCTCCCTCTTTTATTTTTTTTGTTAATTATCAATAGTTTTGGTCTACTGGCCAGGATAAGTTGATCTGTTTGTATCTCAGAATTCCAAAGAATTTCGTGCATCTCATTCCCCCAAAACGATTCTGATGTCAGTGCTCTTTCTGGTCGCTGTAATAAGTCTTTCTTTCTTCGTTTTAATGCAGTCTTCGCGTCATCGTATTGATACCACGTTATCTTCAATGGTGGCGAGTCCTCTTTGTTCTCTTTTATTATTATTATTATTATTATTATTATTAGAGTTTTGCACATCGGTTTTAGCTGATGGTCTTTCGCAGGAGATTGAGTGACAGCAAGTTTCCTCTAGTCTCCTGGATTCTTCTCAGTATTCTGACCGTTTTCAATAATGCTGTTGTTTGGTTGGTCTCCACTCAGACGCCAACTTCCGAATCCTCCATGCTCTTTAATAATCTTTTAGTTACCGTGCCAAAAGCACCAATCACAATTGGTATAATCGTCACCTTCATGTTCCATAGTTTTTTCAATTCTCTAGCAAGGTCCAGGTACTTATCTCTCTTTTCGCATTCTTTCAGTTATATTCTGTGGTCAGCCGGGACAGCAAAGTCGACAGTTTTGCTGATTTTCTTTTTTTCTGTTGACAATTATAAGGCTTGGTCTTCTGGCCGAGATTCAGTGATCCGTTTGTATGTCAAAATCCTATAGGAGTTTGTGTGTCATTTTCTTGGACAGGTGCTGGGTTGTGCATACACCATTTGTTGGCACGGTCAAATTGAAATTTCTTGCACATTTCCCAGTGGATCACCTTGCCCAGCCAGTCGTGTCTAGCCTTGTAATCTTTCTGTGCCAATTTGCTGCATTTGCTTATTATGTGATTGATGGTTTCATCTCTGTCACCGTATAGCCTACATTTGCTATTTTGTTGCGTCCTATCGACCCTCGCCTTGATATGCTTGGTTCTTATGGCGCTGTTTTGTGCTGCCATTAGGAGAGATTCTGTTTCTATCTTAAAGTTTCCTTTTCTTAGTCTGGTCCAGGTTTTGTCGTGTCAGGTGTTGTTTATTAGTCGTTTTCCTTCCCATTTTTGTTTCCTAGTTATCATCATTCTGTTATCAATCGTGTTGTCAGTATCGTTTCTGATGGCAGTAATGAGTCCTCCATTGTGTTTTTGTATATAATCTTGAGTCGTTGTATCGATGCGTCAACGCTGTCTTCAATGCTGGCAAGTCCTCTTCCTCGCTCTTTTCTTGAAATATAGTCTGTCAACATCGTCTCTGGTGGGTAATGCCTTATGCATAGTCCTTTATTTTCTTGTTCTTTGGTCCATTTGTTTAAGTTAATCTCTGGTCCACTTGAGAAAGGGTCCCGAGTATCTAACGAGGTGTACAGCCCAAGTATTTATTTCTTTGATAAAGTTTTTGCTAGAAAGCTTTGTCTCGAGTAGTTTTCTAGTTCTCCTGAGATATTCTTTTTGAATTTAGTCTTTCATTTCCACTTGTTTGATGGTGTCAACCTCCAAGATTCTTAAGTATTTGTACGTCTCATTTTCTGCGAGCGTTCTGATCTTGTCTTGATTTTGTAGTTCTATTTCGTCTGCTAGGTGTCGTTTGCCACTTTTCATGACATTTTTGTTGTTGTTGTTGTTGTTGTACTTCTTCTTCTTCTTCTTCTTCTTCTTCTTCTTCTTCTTCTTCTTCTTCTTCTTCTTATTATTATTATTATTATTATTATTATTATTATTATTATTATTATTATTATTATTATTATTATTAACGTTCTTGTTGTTATTTCATTTGACAGAAAGCTAGATTTATGGGTCACCCAGAAAGAACCATGCTCACTGGTAATGTTTGGCTTATGTATTACAGTTGTTCTTGTTGTTACGATGGTTACTGCTATTTTTTACTATTTTATTGCGATAAGATATGTTCTTTTACTTATTATTGATATTTCTTTTTTAGTTTTTTCTACAAAGAAAACCCAAGTTATTGCAAACGACATTTCTCTGAATTGGTAGTAATTGCAGATCCCCTAGGAATCTTCAACACTGGTTCGTGTGATGATAGCCAACCAAAAAACAGTATAAAAACATTGAATGCATCATGAGAGAGCAGTTACTTTTGATGTGTAACGAAATGTTGTCACAGTCGAAAAAAGTTGTAAAACCAAAAGCAAGTCAGACGGATAATGATGGCATAAACTGCCACTGACATGATCATATTTACCAACCCCTCCGCTCGGGCAGGATATGACACAAGGTCAATTTTTAAGCGGAGTTTAATAGGTTTGAATTTAGAGTTTCCCTTCTCCTAGACTAGTTGCCTCACCAAGGCTGAAGAACCTAGTCTGCCCTACTATTTACCTATAGCTGGAGGGAGAATATTTGGATTCATACCTTTCCCAAGGGTATTAGTGTTATGTGAAATGCAATCAGTCAGTTCCAGAATTTGAACTCGTGTCCATTTCCTACAACGATAACTATTACACCACGGGCACCTCCTAACCCTGCCACTGACATGATATCAGCCGAATGGAAATACTCGTCCTTTCGATTTATATCAGTCACTTTTGTCCTTGGTTACATTTCATCATTCAATTTTCATTTTTCTGTTTACAAATGATAGAAAATTCCCATCAAGATATAAACTAATGAACCATCACAGTGTAATGGGAAAAGCAATGAGAGAAGGACGTATTTCTATTCTTTTACGTAATTCGAATTAGATTCTAAGATATAATAAACTATTTATTTTCTGACAAGCCAATGTTTTTTTAAATTCTCTAAGAAATTCTGTCAACCAGTTTAGATAAAATCTGCATGAATTTATAGAGCATTTCATCATGCATAATATTTTGTATTACACGAAAATTGCGAGGAAAAACGCTAGATCCAAAGACATAGTTAATGTTTACAATTTCGTAATGGTTATTCTCTTGGATCCAGATGCTTTTGTGGCTTTAGTACCGTTGCTAGATCAGAGGAAATTAATGGAATCATGTTGATAGATTTCTTATTAGAGGGAAGCCTTGAATTGTTCAGTTACTAATTTGTTTTTTATTTTTTTATTTTTTTGTTCAATTAACTGCAGAAATATTGTTTTTAAAATTTGAGCTTTCGGGATTGCCCTTAAATTGGTACACTCCTAACAAACTTTTAAATAAAGCTTTACTTCATAATAAAATAGCAAGACTTTATTTTGAATAAATCATCATAAAATTAAAAAATGTATTCAAGTATTAATTTTTCCAAACTCTTCAACACCGAAACACAATATCTGAAAACATGAATATGGAGCAATCCAGTAAATTTAACTTCTCATAGATGTTCATTCAATATTATTTTTGGCGACAAATGTGTTATGACTGTATTTTGTTTACAGGGTTTCCATTCTGTCAAGTTTGGTAATTCATAATATTTAATGATGTTCATTTAGTGTGTATTATGTTTCACTATCAATTTAGTTTCGAAGAAAATTAACCTTTTCTGAAAAATTGTTAGCAGTATACTTCTATAGGCAATAGTTTATCTTAAATAAAGAGGAAAATTGCGTACTCGTACAATTAGTCAATATTATTGTAAAAACGAAAGAAATACCGAAAAGTGATATTTCAGCATAAAATAAACAAAATAAATTAATTTCCCTACCCTTTTAATGAGCTCCTCAAAATAGTTATTTTTCACCTTGCAGATAATGTATTTTTGTTTATTTTATGAAAAATTACCCTTGATCAGTGTTTTCTAAATTGATACAAAGTAATAAGAAATCGCGTAAACACGTCTTGTTTCATCGTGTCGAAGGACTTAGAAGTTTTGAGACTCTGGTTTTAATCTTTTTCAAAATATCCCAAATCACAATACAAGATATTCAAGATTTCCTTGTGACACATAATAAGTATCTTGTCCAGTTGTCTGGGGCAGTAAAATACACCGATTGCACCTCTGTTTAGGGGTACGACCCTCCCCCAACGAGTGTCTGATTATGACACTAAACAATTTGAAGGTGAGATTCCACTATGCTTCCACTATGCGGAGCACGCTTTCATTGCCATCACTCCAAGGTCCTCTCTGGCCCAGAGTGGTGGCACCTGATAGGACCCTATCTATAGGTCTAGTAGAACTAAACTGTGTACTTATTCTAAACTGAACTGTTTGAAATATAACTGATAATTTGTATAAAAATGGATTTGGCATTAAATAACCTACAAAAGTTGCTATACCATGAAACATAAACAACCAATCAACATAATAAGTATCATTCATCATTTTGCATAACACATTGGTGTTTGTTTCATTGTTGTGAGGCAGTGATTAATATTTTATAAGTAGTATGGTTGGTTGCCTGAGTTTTATATCATATCAACCCTAGTAGGTTATTAAATGCCAAATCCTATTTATACATATACATCTGAAATACATAATCTGTAAACGAACAATTAGAAAGAACATTATTTCCAAATGAGCCAGAGCCCATTTTTTGCGCGCAGTTAAATGGTTTCAAGTTTAGAAAATTTCTATTTGACCTATAGATGGGAACTTAACAGGTGCCACCACTCCGAGTTAGAGTGGAGCTAGAAGTAAAAGCAATGAAAAAGTACTTCACATCCCCAAACATCCAGAACTGGAGCCTCACTATGAGATAGTTTTATGTCATATCCAGAGCACTCATTTTTTTGTAGAGTCTTTCTCCTTTGTAGAGATGTAGTTGGTGCATTCTACAGCTTTAGCTGATGGGCATTATGTGTAGCATGTTTCTCATTCTAAAGATTGAATTCAGACTCGTTATTCAAATAAGCTAAAAGCTGGTGAAACTAAATAATATTCTGATAGATGTCCTATTTTATCACAGAATGAAATGCAAATGTTTCTAGATTGAGTGATTTCGTTCTCAACAGAATTCTCCAAATTATAAAACTTTAGGATGACGTGAAAGAACTTATAAATGTATAGATGAAAACTATCCACTATCAAAAAAGAGAACAGAATTGATAATGATGAAGACCAGATCTCAAGCTGTGTAATATATTAATATGATCTATCAGCAGATGGTGCAGAAAAGCAATCGAGTATTTGTGACTATTCAACATGACAGGTTGTCGAGTGGCATCATCGGCTGACGGCTTGATGCTGAGTAGAACAGTTACAATTCTGGCTAGAAAACACATTATAGTGACGATAATAAAGAAAAAAAAATCTCCCTTTACCGAGAAATAAAGCTTCACTAATAAGATGAACCGACCCTAATTTCATCCACGACAGACACTGCTACATCATCGGGCAAAAGCAAATAAATGATGAAAAATAACAAGAGAAACTATTCTAACAAATACAAAAAGGCATAAGCACAGAATATTTCTTTAGAAGTGTATTATCACATATTTTGTACGTATCCATGTAAATATTATAGTGAATATGCACCAATGAGCTCAACTAGTTGAGCATATCTAATAATGCACACACACACACACACACACACACACACACACACACACATATATATATATATATATATATATATATATATATATTAATTATCACCTATAATTATTTTTTATAAAAAGTAAATTATCTTCTGAACCAAATATAATATGATTTTATTATTCCTAGCGTAATACTATTGAACTACAACCAAATATATCAGATATTATCTCTAACCAAAATTTGCAGCATTGAATATCTATAAAGAAAAATATGAATATGTAAGAATCTGAAAACGAGTATTCTTCGTACACGTGTCTTTGCAAGTTCATTTTCCGTTTCAATGTTTTGATACTTTGAAATTTGGTAATGCATTATAAGTAATAAATTAAAAAAAAATGTCCGTTTTAATAGAATGCTCTTCCAATAGAAATATCAAAATCATGGTATCCTTGATTAGAAGAATATCAATATTATATATAAAATCATAGGCGTGTACCAATTTATGGACGATTATATGTATATATATATATATATATATATATATATATATATTGAGACATGCTGACAAGGATCGTTTGACTCTCTCTCTCTCTCTCTCTCTCACACACACACACACACACACACACACACAAACACACGCTCTCACTCACTCTCTCTCTCTCTCTCTCTCCCTCTCTCTATCTATCTATCTCTCTTTCTCTGTCCATCTTTTTGCGTCATTGCTATTGTCAAGTCCTCTTGGTGGCATTCAGTGCCCACACAAAGCTGATGAATATAAGATTTTGCAAAGTCGGCCATTGAAAAGTTAATTTGATAACTAAAGTTAGAATACACGAATAAAAATCGATTTCTATTTTCATCAAAAATAAATTTGAAAAACACCTGAAGAGTACTCAAAATTTTAGTTACCAAGACGGGAATAAAAGTAAATGACACATTAAGCAATATATTTATTCGTTTGTTTTTCCACAAACGAAGTACTTTTCCATACAGTCTTTTGATATTTTAAACTATCATTTTTAATTAAATGGCCACCACGTCCACAAACTTGCGATTTTACTCATAGGAAATAATATTTAGTCGCATTAAGATAGGCTTGGTGAATATGGATTGAGCTTCACGTACGTAATTCTATGTTTGGCCAAAACTTACTGATCAAAACAGATCGAGACGGCAGGTAAATGTGAGTCCAGAAATGATTATGACATCAGCATTGACATGTAGATATCCATTTTTTATATAAGTTACTCGGCTATGTTTACGTTTTCATTCAGCTTTACCAATTCTTATATTTAAAGAATATATAATATTAATTTCTGTAATGAATATCCAGATATACTTGAGAAAGTAGCCATGCTACAAGAACAAAAAAAAAAAAAAAATAAAATAATGGCTTGAAATTCAACCAATAAATTAAATCTTAATATTCAGTTTACCTGAAGAAATTAGGTCTTTTTAGGTGAAGGCAGCTTTTTTTACTTTCGAAAATGAAACCAGGCCAATTCCCTGCACCAAACAATTCTGGATTCATTGAAATATTATTTTCTTCAACTAGGCGGACTTGAAAGTTTTTTTCTGAAACCAGTTTGTGCATGCACGTATGCTTATATTTTGTACACTTGTGGATCTATTCAATTCGAGAATTTTCTGGAAGGATATGAGTAAACACGTTTTGTGTTTTAGTTGTACCATAAGAATTGTGTTAAGAAGTTATTGAAGCCGAAGCTGTATTTACCAAATTGATCCATGAATGAAAAGTTAATTTTCTTCAAATTACTCATTGTGCTTTTCATCTTATTTATTCGAGGATTTTTTTCCATTTGTTGTAGCAGTGTTGAAGCTTCTCTTAGACATTGTTTGAAGTTTCAATTTACCCTTGAGTTGAAACAAGAAAATCTACGCCGAGATAGATCTAATAATAATTAAAGTTGCTACACTTGCATCATATTGTGTATCACAATATAGTGCTGATCAATAGGTATTGAGACGGACGATAAAAAAATTACTGAGAATTCACCGTTTTATCTAGATGCAGTGTTAACATTTCGATATAACCAATTGTCTGAATCAGCTGTACATAAATCAAAATTTCAATTATACGATTTATGATTGGAAATTAAAAGTTTCTGTTCAAAACTATATCTTGTATCCTAAGTTTAATAAAAAATCACCTGACAATACATAGACAAATATCTAAGTATTTATAATATATAATCAAGATTTGCTTGCACAGTAACCATATCAATGACGGAAATTTTTACGTACAGATTGCCACGTCTGACAAAGCTCATAGCATCTCAGTTCATTTGTATGCTTAGATTTCTGAGAGGAAGCACAACAACGGATCTTTTGCAGTTTTTCGACTCGGCCTTTAAACAGTTTGAGAGACAACTTTCATTTCAACAACTTCCTAGAGAGCAAAACATCAGCTCCAAGAAATCTGGATCGAACGCTTAAGAGAATTACCCCAGAAAACTCACCAGAGTCTGTCAGCCTTACTTCAGTAGTTTATCAGAAAATATTGAAAAGATATGTACTCCATATGACACCAGGTGTGGAACGACTCTTCGAGTCAATCTCCCAAGAGAATATGGCATGACCAAGAATTAGATGTACCAAATCCCATGCTGTTGTGGTAAAGTATACAAAGGCAAGACGTGCCACCCGCTAAAAGTAAGGCTAGAGGATCATCGTAAACCAGTACATGGAGGTGAAATCGACTACTTTTGGAGCATCTTGCACGAATCGAGCATCAGTTTTTGAGTGGCATTAGAGATTCAAGGAAGGCAAGGAGTCTGTGAGGGATGATGAGAGGTGTGGGAAGAGTAAGGAAGTCAATACACCAGAGTTGATTAGCCAAAGGCTTAGGGTTAGGATTACTATGGTTAGGTTTTAAGGGAGTTCAGGAAGAGATTCCATGGGAAGGGGCTAGCACTCTTCAAATCGGGTCAGTGGCATTTCCACCAGGACAATACACCAGTCCACAACTCCATGCTTGTCACAGACTATTTGACCCCTGACCCTCCAGACGTTGGTCCCTGTGACTTTTGGTTAATCCCTAAGCTCAGAGGCTGTCGTTATGAGACAATTGAGGAGATGAAAGAGGCTGTGACGAAGATCATTGACACGATCACACAATATGACTTCCATGGAGCCTTTCAGAAGTTGTTGGAACGGTACAACAAGTCCATTGCAGCCGGAGGAAATTACTTCGCAGGGGACTAGAGTTTCATGTGTGTACTATCAATAAAAGTGCCCATACGAAAAATGTCTGGAAACTTATGGCATGTACCTCTTACATATAGGAGGATAAATAATCATGAAAAACACATCCCAATGTCCGTTATTAAATCATGATTATTTCAGTTACGATTGTTTCTAGTTTATTTAAGCATCTATTAACTCTAGAAAAGGAATGTTTAAAAATACTTTAGCTAAAAATTGGAATACTTTTGAGATACTGCGTTATGAATATAGCACTAAAAAATCATCATCATCATCATGTTGTGTTGCTTGCACAAAGTTCCCTGACTCTCTTTCACCATTCGTCTCTTTCATCCATCGCTTCCAGTAGGTCTTCTAAGCTACAGAGCAACCTAAGATAAGTTCTAGTTGTTCGTCAAACACTTGCACGTCCTTATGAAGGGGTCCATTGATAAATGTCGCTTATGTGTTAATCTTTTCAGCTCCAGCAGTGTCCTTATGTCTTATTCGTCTTATTTAAATGATTAAAACCATGTGAGGTAGGTTGTCGTACAGCTGCTATTTTGTGGGATGTTGCTTCCAGGATTTTTTCAATATAGATTGAAGAATTCTAATTTAATTCCCATCTAGCTTATTCTATATAAACTTCTTCAGTGTCCCTGTGTTTAGTGATTCCAGGGTCGCTCTTTTTCGGAATGGTGAGGATGCGGCTTTTAAACTATTTTTGAATTGTGTTTTATTTATACACAGTGTCGCATAATCGAATACTTCAGGAGATATTTCTTCGATTCCAACTGCTTTTTTGTTTTTTTAGTAGGGCGTCAAGTTCCTCTTCTTAAAGTATTCAGGTCTGATGACTAGTTGGCCGGTAATAATTTCTTTAGGAATTTTATCAGTGTCTTCAGGAGGGTTTTAAGCAGATTCTTGACATTTCTTTCAACTACTGAAGGTAATTTCCTTGTCTGGCAGCTATTAGTCTTGCTTTCGATGTCCTTTTCCTTCCATTCACTTCATTTACAGTCTGCCATGATAAAGGTGACCGTTTTCTTTTACAAAATTTCATTTTATTGATTTGGCTTTGAATGTATTCAAGTCGTTGTTCTTTGTATATTTTATTTAGTTTTCTCAGGGCTTTTTTCTGTTTCTGCTTATTATGTCTGTTGGATATTTTTTCATGTTACATTGTTTTTCCTTAAGCATCTCTCTCTATATATATATATATATAGGCAGCAATTTCTCTTTTAAACATTTTGATTGAATAAGCCATACATTTCACCTCTGGTAATTTTATTAGTGATCCGATTAAATCTTCGTATGAGTCGCTTGACATCTGAATGGAATGAATTCAAAAAGACGCCATTTTTTCCTTAGTAATTTCGGTTCCAACTTGAGCTATGTTCGGAGGAACAAACGTTTGAAATGATAAAACAACGACGAGCCACATGCATTTGTTTATATGGTAGGAGTAAAAACAAGTGGGAGGGGAGATCTGAAAGAGATGAATTTTACTGGCAGTTAGAGGAAGAATTGGTGCAGAAAATGTTAAAGGCATTTTAGAATGCAGCTGCTACATTCGAAATTCCTCTTGTTTAAGGAAGGTTTGTTAATCTTCATTTATAGCATTTCAAGAATTCGGAGGTTTTTTTTGTGTTATATAGTGGAGTTTTCAGTGAGAATTTTTCGGTATTTGAATGATGGGTCCAATGTGTTTCAAGGTGTTGAGAGATGTAACTAGGGTCAGACAGGTGGATGGTTAAGCTTTTCAACATAGTAGCTGTATTAGGTATTTATTTTATTGGAGAAGATTTCTTCTAGAGATCATTTAAGTTTTTATACCTCATGGCTCGGACAATTTCGAATGTAGCAGCTATGTTCTGATATGCCTCTGACATTTCCCCGGCCAATTCTACCTATTACCACCAGTAAAGTCCTCTCTTTCGTAAATTTCTTTCCCGCTTGTTATTTCTCATTCTTTTATATAAATGCATTTGACTTGTCATTGAGTATGTTTTAAGCCGAAAGTACCGCGAAAAATTGTGACACCTTTTTGAGTTAATTCCACTAACATGTCAAAAGTCTCATACGAAGACTTGAACGGATAACTAACAGAATAAACACAAATGAAGTGTGTGTCTAATTCACACACACACACACACACACACACACACACACACACACACACACACACACACACACACACACACACACACATATATATATATATATATATATAAGCATTAAAAAAGTTTAATTGTATATAGTGAAATATCATTTTTAAAAAAAATTTCACGGATAATTGCAAATAATCGAAATATGCAGTTTACATTATGCTTTGGTCATGTTGGCTTAGATATGTAGTTACTGTAATCTATTACATGTGATTATTTCAGAAACAATTTCATGCAGATATATTTTCTGCAGCATTTTACTTTTTCATTCGTTTTCAGCTGTAATATTCCCCTGCAGATTTATTCTGATATCTGAGAAAGGATTTAATGATAATGCAAGATATGTGCATGATGTCATTAATACGGTCTGTGTTTTGAATCTAGTAATTAAAGAAGATTAAGGAAGACCCGAAAATATAATTATGGTCATGATGACTGTGGGAGCAGCAGCCATGTTTGTGTTAGTAATAGTCGTTGTATGGATGTCATTGATGGTCATCATTTAGTGGTCGTTGCAGTTGTATTATTGGTAGAAGCGATTATGGTCAACGGCGATGGAGGTACTGATCATACTAGTTTGTCGTAGTCATGATTAGAGGTATTGTTAACTATACGGGCAATGCTGATGCTAAATGGAATGGCAATGAAATCAGGATAAGAATGATGATGAGGATAATTGCGATGTTGTGATTCATAATTGCGAGAATGACAGTTGGCATGTCTATGACTATAGTAGCAGTGAAAAGAGAATACCAGCAATAATAATGCTGATGGTGGTGGTAGTGATAATGGTATAATAGAAATGGCAGTGATAATTATGATGCTTAAGATACTATTAATAAAAATCACAATATGGCGCCTAATTATCTGTTACTTAGGCGCTAATTAAAATGTATCCAACAAAATTAGGTTTTCTGATACTACTGACAGAAAAAGAAAATGCATATGGTTTATAAAAGCTTAAGAATGGAATCGTTCGCAAAAGAATAGTATTTTTGATGAAGCGCAGCTGTGAGCATATTATAAAAGCTATTCAAGATGCCTGGTACATCTTTTATGCTTTTTAAAAAAACAATTTCTTCTCATAATCATATTAATGCTTTCTTTTGTATCTCTTCTCCAAAAAAACACAAAGAAGCGTTGAATTTTTTGTTTATTCTGTGTACTTTAACATTATGCATAAAGTAGACTTTCTGAGTACAAACCATGTGATCGTCTTAATTTGGCAAATTAATTCTAAATTCAATTCATACTTACAAAATTGGGATAATAAAGAAAATTCTACGTTAAACTTTCCACAATATAAGAATAAAATATTTACTATAGAACAATTTCATGTTTCCTTATCCACAAATAAGAATAGTAGAAAATAGGAATGGTCATTTAAAGGTAAATGGAATCTGCGAACTGACTTCAAATTCCTCTTCTGGTTGCTTTCAATTGATTCTAAAAAATAGAAAGCTTTCCTGTCGTACAAGACGTTTTCTAGCCCAAAAGTTCAGTTAAGGATGTGAACAACTAGACTGTTAACACAATTTTGTCTTAAATGGGAAAGGCTTGTGTTGGACTAGCGGCATATTTTGAATAAACTGACAGTCGAGGAACTAGGCACCAGTGTTCAAAAGATTCTCAAAAATACTTATTAGGCTTTTTCTTTCTCCTAGACTGGTTGAATTATTAATGAAACCAGTCTTGAAGAAAGAAAAAATAGAGAAACTAGTCTAACTCTTTAATTCTTCAGAGCTGAACGTAGAAGAGCAGGATTCGTGTATTTCTAAAGGGAAGAGAAAAGAAATCAGTCTCGTATTTGATTTGAAATCAGCTCTTCGAGTCCATTTTCTTTGATGATAACATGCACATCTAAGTCTAATGCTTTTTTCAGAAGCATGAATCAATTTCTCCTGTCCTGAGTTATGAGTAAAACAGTTGGGAAACCAGTTTTGGAGCACAGCCCTAAAAACAAAACCAGAAACAAAGAAATCAAAACAAACTGCATACTGACTTTACCAACTAATTTGTCTACAAATAGGCTTCAGTTTTTATAGTATTTTGCTTGAATTTCTGGGAAGCCAATTTTCATCAGTGCTATTCAAGCTGGTAGTGGATTGTTTAATCATCCTTAAATATCTTCTTTCATTTTTGGAAATGATGACGTCATCATCACTTATTGATGGAATACCTTAACGATGAGTGCAGAATGTGGGATTTTAGTCAATAAATAAGAGGAAAATAAGCAATATTTTACAAAGGCTTTTTCTTTCGTGAAATTTTTAATGATTACAGCTAGATTTCTATTTCTCTATCTCTATAGACTGAAAATTCAGTAACTATATAAATCTCTTTTTGAAATTTTATATATCATAATTTGATTCATTTTTATATTTTTGATATTTAAAAAATTTTCAGTCTTAAATTGCAAAGATGCTACGGGGAATTTTTATGGCTCTGCTTTTAGGATTATAGTAATCCTTCTTATTCGCGGTTTTAAATATTTGATTTATTAAGTCAACCCATAAGACAAATTATATATATATGTTACTTATTTACGTAATAAACTCAATTCGTACGTGTCAAAGAGGGGGTTTTAAGGTAATGATTCTCAAGTAAGGATAGAAAAATTGTATGCAGTAGTTGATGTGTGTCTACTGTGAAAAATGTTTATCTCTCATTTAACATGTTAGTATATTGTTATAATTTTATTTTTCAATAGTTATAATTATTTAGTAACCTTTGCGTAGACTTGAACACAGATCTCGCTTCGTTTACATTACTTGCCGTTCATAAATGGTTATATTCAGGCTCCTTGTTGCCTAATTTTGGTGATTGGGATGGAATCATCACTTATTGTTTCCAATTTCTTATTATATCAAATTTATGAATTACATTTGTCAAGAATGAGATTCAAAACACACACACACACACACACACACACACACACACACACACACACACACACACACACACACACACACACACACACACACATACATGGCGTCACCGTGAAGTTGCTGCTAACGAGCAGAATTGCGTCATTATAGCAAGAGAATTTGAACTTAACTTTCCAGTAAATATTCGAGGCAAAGGTATACACCATCTCCTTATCCTTCCAGCTCTGAGTTGAATATTGCCACAACTGTTCTCCTACAAGGACGACGTAGGGAATAACTCTCGAAGGTTTATATGCCATGAAAAAAGAAAACAAACCAAACCTGATAGATAGATAGATAGATAGATAGATAGATAGATAGATAGATAGATAGAATGGGGTTTTTTTTGTAGAAGAAAGCCATCTCAATCCGCTAAAAGAACCCGAAGAAACGCATATGGCTCTTCAGGCTGAGCAGATTCCGGTGATCCATGCCATATGTGTGACAAAATAAGTTAGCTATCTTTACGGTTGACTCTCATACGACTTTTCAGACCTGTGATAGATTTACATACTTTGTCAGAAAAGAATACGAGTGACCTGTAGGTTACAGCTGTAGGTCTTGTGTAAAACGAGTCATCGATAATGCTGTCATTAGATCTTATTTGACTAGCGAACCCGGCTGTAAATAGACATTTATGCAGATATAACAAATATGTTTGGAGGGAAAAGTGTCATGGATGAAGATCGAGCCCTGTTTTTAAAAGACTCGTTTCAGGTAGGAGTGTTCACTTCTTGCTTAAAACGGTTTATAACCATCGTAGATAGTTTACAGTCTTTACTTCCCATATATAGGCTGCAGCTGAGTGTATAACAAACCAAGAGCCAAATGTTGATTCTCTGGTAGTCAATAGCAGTTAAGGAAAAATGAGATGAAAGGAGGAAAGAATCTTTACTTAATAAAAGAAACCAAACAAATGCAAATTCATGGAAGCATAAGAAACCCAAGAAATAGTTTAGAAGAACATAACAAAAATACCAATTAAGATACTTTCAAGGCCAAATCGATAAAATTAGAGATTCAACAAAAGATAGACATTCAAAATTTCCTGGCCTGAGAGAAAATAAAGTCAGAAGAATAAAAAGTATCTCCCAAGCAAAAGTAATATCTACCAGCCAAGAAGACAAACTTCGAAAATGAAAAGAGATTTCAAGAATCACCTCGTAAACTCTTCTGAAATCACTGATAAATCTACCGAAAAAAAAATCATAACCTACTGGACATCAAACTAAGGTTGATAACGCAGGAAGATCTTGACGAAGTTCCGAAAAAATTCAAAGCTGCAGACATCGAAGGAAAACACTCGGAAATATCTAAGGCAAATTGTGATGAGGATCTTATTGGATTATGCAACGTTGTGTTTAAATCAAACACAACGGAAAAACAGAAGAAATGCTGCATCTTCCCTTCCCCATGAATGGTGGCTTCGGAATTCTTAATAAGAAGAACAGAAGTATGACACTTACAGCTACATCAGCGAAGGCTTTTAATACCCTGCTTCTCAATCATGTCCGAGCCAAGGTCAAGAAAATTATTCGGGAAAATTAGAACGGATTTAGCTGAAATTGATCTACAATTTCACAGATTCTTACTATCCATCAAATCATCGAAGGAGTATGGGCAAAAATTCTTGCAGCAACACTATTGCTTGTCGAGCTCCCCAAAGTATTTGATTCCATAACCAAAGGGGAGATGAAGCAAATACTTTAAGCATACAATGTCTCCAAAGAAACTGTGACTGCTAAAATGATGTCTTACAAAAACATGAAAGCAATGGTTCACTCACCTGATGGTGACGAGTTCTTCGACACTGTAAATGGAATCTTGTAAGAAGATATATTAACACCACATATGTTTAAAAACTGCCTAGATTACTTACTAATAACGTCAATGGATATCATCATCAACATCATCATCATCATCATCATCATCATGTCATATCCCTGACCCTCTTTCGCCACCCCTCCCTATGAATCATCGCTTTTGGCAGGTCTTCAGGTCTACATCCCGTATCCTCACATAGCTGCTGTATGTATGTTCGAGCTGTTCGTCCTGCTTTTGCTTGGCTATATGCGGGGGTCCATAGGAGTACATCACTGATGAGTTCGTCCTTGCTTCTACAGCAGTATCCTACGTGTCTGGCTCATCTAACTTGTATAATTTTCGTGATGGGAGGCAAGTGGCCGTACAGCTGGTGTCTTGCAAGGTGTTGCCGCCAGGGCTTGTTCAATATTGCCCTCAACATTCTTGTGTAATTGCCGTCTAGCATCTTCTTCAGCCGTTTAGTCAGCGTCCAAGTAGTGCATCCATATAGCAATATCGATACGACCGCTGCCTGGAAGAAACTGCGCTTCATTTTATCGGTCAGGTCTGATAGTAGAAAGACAAGAAGTGGACAATATCCCACAGAAATAATGACATGCGCTTATGGCGCAGATGAGCTAGTGCTTATTGCAAATGCACCTGACCATGCTGTATCCCAGCTGCTAAACCTGGAGCAAGCAGGAGGAACATAGATCTTTACGTGAACGCAAATAAAATACAATTAATCAATATTATATTAGTGGAGTCATGTTCTCTTTAAGTGGAAAGTCTAAAATTTGTAGACCAAGAACTGAACTGCTTTTAATGGGTCACCGAGCACACTGAAATCTGATCATTCAGATAAAATAAAACAGGATTTCTTCCAAGCTGTTGGTGTGTCAGTACTATTATATGGATGCCCCACTAAGACTTCAACGAAATGCAGAAAGAAAAAAATAGATAAGAACTACACAAGAATGCTAAATGCAGTTTTGACGAAATTATAGAAAGAGGAAACTTACAAAACAGCAGCTGTATGACCACTTACCTTCCATCACATAAACTGTCCAAGAAAGTGGAATAAGGCATGAAAATTATTTGAAAACTTGTTTTGTGATTACAATTTTTACTTTTATGATTTAGATGTAGCTAAAACTTGTATGGTTGAAATGTTATATAGTTTTCAATTTATCAAAATTCACTGAAGGTGATTATTGAAGAGGGAAAATGTAGTGTTTCAATATATGCAAAAGCAAAATAATCTATTCATCTATGTTTGAATATTACACATTACATTACCACCAAAAAGCTAATTTTATGTTTATCTACTACTTATTATATTATGAAATTCTCCTTCTGTTTGTTCACATAATTTACGTGGTGCCTTCAATAAGTTTCCCGACGTTTTTTGTACAGGCATGTAAAATTGTCGTAGGCTCTTGGGTGACAGTTACGAGGTGCATATGATAAGTTTCCCGACTTTTTACGTATGGAGATTTAATATTGATGTAGACTCTTGAAAATTCATTATGTTATTGCTATCTTATAAGACCAATTCTTATGATTTCAGGTTCAAAGAAAAAGCTACAGCAACAATTAGAATACACCCTAATAAAGCCTGATTGTCACAGCTGGTGAATTTCAAAAATGCAATCTGGAGGAGAGGACACTTTAGAAGAACGATATGCAATAAAATTATGTTTTAAACTAATAAAAAATGCTACAGAAACGTATGGAATGCTTCAGACTGCTTTTGGAGCATTTTGCTTGAATTAAGCATCAGTTTTTGTGGCGTAAGAGATCCAATAAAGACAAGGAGTCTGTGAGGGATGATGAGAGGTGTGGAAGGAGTAAGGAAGTCAATATACCAGAGTTAATTGGCCAAAGGGTTAGGGTTAAGGCTAAGGTTACTATGTTGAGGTTTTAAGGGAGTTCTGGAAGAGATTCCTTGGGAAGAGGCCTGCACTCTTCAAATCGGGTCAGTGGCATTTCCACCAGGACAAGGCGCCAGTCCACAACTGCATCTTTGTCACAGAATATTGGACCAATATGGGCATCACCCTCGCTATAGTCCAGACGTTGGTCTCTCTGACTTTTGGTTATTCCCTAAGCTCAGAGGCCGTCGTTATGAGACAATCGAGGAGATGAAGAAGGCTGTGACGAAGGTCATTGACACGCTCACACAAGACTTCATGGGGCCTTCAAGAAATTGTTGGAACGGTACAACAAGTGCATTGTAGTCGGAGGAATTTACTTCACAGGGGACTAGAGTTTCATGTGCGTACTATCAATAAGTGCCCATATGAAAAAAGGCTGGAATCTTATTTAATGATCCTTGTAAGTATACGTTATAGAAGTGTTCATATCATTGTTTAAACTAGAAATAAATCATAATCAAATTTTGCTTTTACAAATCGTTTTCTTATATATTTACTTCCACGTGGAAATATGCTGACATAAATGCCAAATATTTATTTTCCTCATTGCATTTTTCAAGATAACATCGATTTTACAATCCTTGTTGTCAGTTAAAAATTGACACTGAAAGGTTAAAATGATAATTGTAATTATAAAAATAAACACGCTTCGCAGAAAAAAAGATATACAAATATTATGTTTATTACTATCTTATCATATTAACAGTACTGCATAAACATTTTCAGCGAGTTTTGTAAAGATAAGATTTACCTTAATAAGAAATGTTTCCCTGTCTATTGAAGACAAGAGAATATGGGCTTTTAGTTATCAATATAGCTGGACTTGTAAGCACTTAACAAAGTTGTCTAAAAAGTTAAATGGTGAGTGAAGATGTCAAATGAAATCCATATCATACAGCATTACATTTTCTTAGAATATTGCGTGAATTCTTTCTTTCTCTTTTTTATAATAGATCAATTATTTTCTTTATCTTGATGACAGGATGGAACGATAGAGGTGTTATAAAAACCACTATAAGTTATTCAAAATATCATCTTTTCTTCGAACCAGTCTCAAAAGAAAAACTTGGTGTGCCCCTTCCCAGTCGATGAAGGAAAAGAGATACCTTATCGCTTAAAAGCTGTTGCTCCAACCGTGCCAGGGGACGGTTTCATTTAAGTCTTGAAATAATCGGGTATATTCTTTGAAATCCAGTTATCAATTGACCAGAATTTGGAACTTTTAAAACCTATGTGACTGCCACTAGCCAATGAACTAACCCTCACACTTTTCGAATGCACACTCTTTCTTTTAGCAATCATGACATATTGACTTCTGTAAATGTTCGTAGCTTCCGCTATATCGTGTACCGAAGGGTTGAGTGTCATTACGCCATTTTCTTTTTTCTAATTTCAAACTGTTTACTAAATCCATTTTTTTTTTTTTTTGGTTTGTGTGTCCTTGCATTGAGAAATATAAAACTTGAAAGCATCATTCCAATTATGCAGATCGTGTTCAATATACTGACATTTAGAAGTTTGCCAAAATGTCTCTTACACACACATGCGCGTGCGCGCACCCCCACTCTCTCTCTCTCTCTATCTATCTATCTCTCTACCCTCTCTTTCTTTATCTCTCTCTTTCTCTCTCTCTGTATCTTTTGAATTGTCCATCTCATTATCTCTTCCCGTCAACTATTGGTATTGAACCGTTAAACTCGTGAATATCAAGTATATTGTTCCAACCAGAAAGTCAACTATCAACGAAAACTATCTTTAATAACCAACAACAAAACCGTTTTAGCCGTTCGTTATCTATTCTTGCTGGGAATATCTTGAAGAAGTTTGCAGAACCCAAAGTCTCTTTTACTCTATTTATCTTTTCTTTGTGTCACCTCATTTCATTGCCTCCAAGCTACTTGAATTGAACTGTGTGGATTATGAATTTCTACCGAATGCTATTAGCGCTGTGGTACTTATAAGCAAGTCCGTCTCAGAAAAGAACGAGGCTTTTTTTTTTTTTTTTTTGCTTTCATTTTTTTTTTGCTTGGTTTGTACGTTATTCATTGACATTTTATGAAGTCTCATTTGTTATTCATCCTTCTTTCCTTCTAAGACGAAAATGTTTTTGCATTTTGCACAAGACTTAGCCGGCAGACAATACTCGTTGAGTGTGCAGCATGTTGCGAGTTTTCTCCAACAAGGATAAATGAGTGGAAAGAGACGGTGTGTAGAAATTGATAGATACTGTATGTTTATGGGACTAGAGGGGAGAAAGAAATTAAATACAGACTCTATGAAAATGTTGGTTCTTAATATTATATGTTATACTATCCATGATATACAAGTTATCTACTCCTAAGATTCGTCAGTAGCCAATACAATAAGGAATTCTTCCATTTCCAACTCAACAAATGACAATATTCTAAAGAGAATTCATGCAATATAGTCTTATATCACTTGTTTGCCTTCAATATAACAGTTTTTTAGTCTTAATATATCTCACTTATGATATGCAACCAAAAAGTATCGAGACTGAAGATTTAAATCTTTTAAATTTTAGAATATCAAAGAAAACACGAACACAGGTATCTTATATAATGCAGTGATTTGTGAACATGGAAGACATTAAAAGAAATCATTTAATGCAGTTTCACACAGTATCAAAAGAGGAGTTTCTCTGGTTCTTCCGCCAATGGAATACATGTCGGAAACTAGAGGAAACTTTTGAAGGAAATGAAGATTGTCCCTGTCTTGCTAAATACAGATTTAAATCGATATATTTTCAATTCACCACTTATCATTCACCTACATTTTAATTTCACTTTAAACCGATTTTTACTTTAGTGAAGTTTTCTGCTATCTATTTCATCATTTCTTTTTTTTATTATCCGTTCCACCACCGGAAAAATACGACACAAGGCCTTTTTTAAAGTGGGTTCAGACGCGGTGTCGCGGCCCACACGCGTCGGGCAAAATCCAAAAATATCTTCGGCTCCGAGGGCGCCTCAGACGCCAGGATGTAAAACAGCAAACAATTGGTAAAACGATTTCATTCTTTCAGTTGTTACCCTTCTTTTTCTTTAGCATTTCTTTCTTTGTCATATCTTAAATATATCATATCTAACGGTATTTTTCAAAATACTTTTTGGGGTCTGTCATTTTATTAATTAGGAATTTCGTTTTTTGTAATAACATTTTATTCCTTATCACATGCCTGCTTTTATTGTCCTCTTCACAGAAAACAACTTGTCCAAACAGTCGGGCACATTGGTCATTTTTAGTCTAAAGAAAACTTAATTCCTACTGCTTATCTTTCTTAATTATATTCCTTCATTCCTCAAAAGTTATATACTTACATTTGTCCTTTTCTCAAAATTATATGTCAACATAGAAATAGAGCAGTGGCTGGTATAATTCCGATGCGGAAAATAAAATCGTCAAGCCAAGTTCAAATTTTAGCCGAAATCATGTGCTGCATACTATCCTTTAATCTACTGATCTACGTCATAAGTTTATAAACATGAATATGGGCCTTTTTCTAAGACCTGTCAGCTCTCATCTTCTCACCTTATTTCAGTTCGTCTCTTTTCCAGTTGCTACGTGTCACATTCGTGTTGCTCGCTGTGGTCTCGCCATATTTGTTCTTATCAGTTGATGAGGGAG
Organism: Sepioteuthis lessoniana; assembly: GCA_963585895.1. NCBI lineage: Eukaryota > Metazoa > Mollusca > Cephalopoda > Myopsida > Loliginidae > Sepioteuthis > Sepioteuthis lessoniana. The sequence goes on from OY757905.1 coordinate 92,670,099, forward strand.
GACATCGCAATCACAACTTAATGTGCACATTTTATTTTTATTTTGAGGTGACATTAACCATTACGTGCTCGACCTAAATGCGGAAGCAGTGAGAGCAAGTTGGAATTTTCAACCGCGCAGGTTGAGAGTTTCTCACAATGTTCTTCTTTACTCTCTAGCCGTTTTGACCACCTGACAAAAACCATCTAATCAGAGTCGTGGTCTCCAATTGATCTCGTGTTCAAATGCTGTCCAATTTTTGTTTAATAGCACATCAACATTTGTGTCATTTAATGCCAAAGCCATCCTTCTAGAAGAGCAGCAGTGACACTATTTAACCCGTAACTGAGGGATAAGTGGGTTCATACTTTCCCCAAAAGTATTCGACCGAAAGTACGAGGATTAGAACTCGCTCCAATTGACTGAAATCCAGAACTTTAGCCAACATGCGACGATGGCAATCAGAGACAAAGGAAACTTACTTTTAGTGACAAAGCTACCTGGGATGAACTGTTGACCGTTATACTGAATAACCTAAAATTGTCGACGCAAAACAGATATACTAATGTCTTACGGGTGGAGCCCCCGACGACATAGTGGTTAACGTGGTGGACTGTGACATCGATTTCAAACTGGTGGTCTGGTTTTATTTTTCCTCTCAAGACTTAATTTGAATGCTACACTACATATCAAGTTTTATATCTGTTTTCATAATTATCCTCAACAAAGGAGTATACTTAATCTATCTATGATATAGGTTAAGTATTTGGACTTATCACTTTCATTAGTCTAGGTGAGAGACCAGTCTAGAAGAAGCCAAATTTCAATTCTAAACCAGGAACTCACCTAGTTCGATGTTCTAGCAACACATTCAACTACACTTCCCTATAAAAACCCATGATCAACATTTGACAAAATCGATTGTGAAGAGATGAGAGACTTCTTACATAGGCAACTAGCAGTATACAAATTTATCAAGGATTTGCACGTAGATCCAGATACACTTTCAAGGTTTCGCAAGAGTACCACTATAAATTTTTCTCTCTACTTTGCCTCATCTTGTCCCCAGCTAAATTATATATCTACATATTCATTAATTTTGTTCTTTTTTTTTTTAAATATACCTACCTGAATTTTTCACTGTTGTTGTTTTTCTTCATTTTTCTCTTTTTATATTTTAAGGATATTTTTCTTATATATTTTGATTCTTTTTTGTCATTACTTTTCTGTTTTATTACTTTTGATTTCTCTGTCAATGTTATCATTTGTTTTCATTTCAAACTTAGAAACAAATCATCTCTTTCTTTTTCTCTCTCTTTTCTCTATAATCCTGAGTTTTTCATTTTCTGCATTTTGCTCCCATTCTTTCTTTCTTACTCTTTTTGACTTTAACTAACTCAAAATCGAACACTTTTTCTTTCCTTATTCTTCACATTTTCTTGAATTATTGTCAAATATCAATGTTTTCTATTTTCTATGAATGTAACTGGGAAAAAATCTCGGATATGCTTGAATTTCTGCGATGATAAGTAAATAGATGATTAACATTTTAAAATATATGAATGTATTTTTATATATATTTGCAATAGGGGTTTTTAATGGTTAAAATTAGTAATGGTAAACTCAGACTTATTTTTTTTCGATTATAAACCAATTGAAAACATAGTAGGGTCAGTAATTTGTCTATACATCTAAAACTCAACGATTTTCTTTAGCTGATTTTTATCGGGAGCTTTTAGTTACCCATTATATTTCACTGTCGTCCTCGCTGTTAAAGGATGTCCGTCACATAGATTTCCATCAAACTATTGGTAATCGTTATGAGTGACAGATTCTTTCTCTTTATCTTTTTATACACTTCAACTTTTTCTGTCTAGCTGCTTGGAGATTTAAATGCCGCGGTTTATGTGAAATTATAAAATCAAATATATATTTAAAAATTAATAGATTCTTATCAATATTCAAAGGTTTTCGATCATATCTTAGGTGTGAAATGAATCTACAGCCATCTTCCGTACATCATGCTTGTTTTAACCTAAGTTATAACTTGTCGTAAACAGGGGAATTTCAGAAATAAAACGTTCTTTAAACACGATAAATAATCCTAATTCTTTATAAAACCCATCTTTCAAACCATTCGTAATAAGGACAATTATTGCTAGCATATAGTTTTGCTTCGTTTGCTTGTTTGTTAACTATGGACTCCTAAGCTTATGGGCCAATCTTAATGAAACTGGGCATGAGAAATCTTTTCACATCAAGGAATTTTTAAATGCTTTTTCTGAAGTCGATTAAAATCTTTGCTCTTAAAGATGACAAACATTTTAGCTCAAAATTGATCAGGAAGGTCTTGAAACGAAATTTGTATCCACATGAACTCCCTTTTCATGTTTGGGGGGGTAGTTTTTAGATGAAAATCAACCAGAAAGGTTTCATTCTTCGAAGAAATTCCTAGTAAGTGTACTAATCTTTCACTTTGCATGGGAACTAACGTAAAATTATGGAGTATTTCAAAGACATTTACTAAGGTAAGATACATGGGGTAGCTGGGGTATTGAAAGCGGAAGATGTGGGTTTGATTATCATCATCTTCATCTTTATCATCAAGTCATCATGTCACACTGACAGCACGGATTTCCTCCAATTTCTCTCTCTGTGCGTCCCTATTATCCCTTGCTCTTGATTGTCCTTCTAAACTACATACTGTGTCCGCAATTTGATCTAAGTTTGATAAATCCGTTTATATTTTGAAATATAAATATATAAAGAAAGAATAAAGAATAAAAGTGGCATCTATAGGAGAGTATCCCTAACTTACCATTGTTGGGACTTTTTAGAAAACAAATAAAACAGGAAACAAATTGAAATAATGTTTGTACATAGTTGTCGAGAATTCGATATGAGAATATTAATCTTTACAAAAGACAAGCAAATTCTTTGGAGAGAATTGCATAACAGAAATGCTATCAAGAAGATTCAAGACTTTGCAGTATTAAGGAATGAGCTTGCTACTTGGACATAATTCAAGATGTATGTTCATCACAGAAGACATTTGTAAGTTAAAACGAATGGTGTATCTAAAAATAAGTTGAATTAAATTTCATTTTACCTGGATGTATTTTCATTTGCGTTACATGGCATTTAAAATAAGGTAGCTAAAAAGAAGAAAATCTTTCAGACTGTTTACGAGGTAATGGAATACGTTCAAATTGAAGGACTTGGAAAATGACATAATTGACTCAGTATAAATGAATGGATGGTTTGACGATACAAGCACAACATGTGATCTGTTCAAGAGCTAAATATACTTATCTCTTAGTAGTCTTATCAATAAATGATATTGAGGTATAACATTGAAGTAACCATAAATTCAAGGACCGTATCATTCTTGTATTTATATCCTTTACCTAATGTTCTTACATTCTTTTACTATTTCTCTTTCTTAAATCAGCTCTTGTCAGTCAATACTTTCTGAATCCATTAAATGCCATCATATTTATGCAACATTTGCAAAAAACTACAATATTTTTATATCTTGCCAATATATGATAAATTAAACGGAACTTTTTATATATAATAAGTACGCATACCTGTCTTAAAAAGTGTACGGATAATTTTTGAAATTTTCTGATGCTAATAATTACAGAAAAGTTCTCAAATTACCCCTTAACTATTTACTGACGGCATTGGGCTAACGCTGATGGTTCTGTATATTTCTCCTCTAATTTAGAAATGCTTACTTTTATATGTAGTGATTTCCTTGATTTTAATCCCCCCCCTCTCTCTCTCTCTCTCGCTCTCTCTCTGCCATCTGCACCTTCTGGTTAATTTTTTTTTATTTCACATCCTCCTTTTTCCCTTTCTTTAATCTGATTCGTCTTCCAACCATCCCATCATTCCAATATCCTTGCATTCCAGCCTGCCATCTTCCATTCCTTCGATTAAGCTGTCAGCCACAAACGCAAACCTAAGCAGTCAGCATCAACTGTTAAATGAAAGGCGTGCTTGACAATGGCTCTAATTTTCACTTTCAAATCCAAATCGCCGACTTTGTTTCTGTCTTTCTGTCATAACGCCAGAGGCGAAGGTACAAAGTACTGATCAAAACTCTTATTGGATGAGAGAAATCACAAAGTGACGCAAGAGTGTGATGATGATAATTGTAAAGATGTTGACTATAATGCCAAAAGAGCTGTGAACCCATTTTCTTTGTACTCGAGTCCATCTTTTCATTATTTCTCACTCAAACCTTTTGCGATATTATCGTTTTATTATTTTTCCATTCTTTTATAAATAATCATTCTACTTTCTTGAGCTGAAATATTTTCGCTATCGCAATTTCTGATCTTTTTTCTCTATTTTCTTCAACTAAATTGTGTTATTGTACGTAAACCTAACCTCTCTTTACCTTCCCAAGATATCTCAAAATTTCTTTTTCATATTAATTTATTTTTCTTTTTAATTTGGTCCATAAGAAAAATGGAAAATCGGAGGTTTTATCACAAGTTGGAAACAAATCTTTCACGCATTACACTTTTGATAACAATAGATCATCTTTTAACAAATTGGCTGAGGTTGGGAAAGTAATTTTTAATGATCTGGATTCTTCTAAGAAATAAAAAATTCTAATAAGCATTCCAAAGTTATCATCGTTATATAAATAATTTGGATGTTACATGTTTACCATGACGCAAAACCCAGGAAATTATAATTCAGTCGCAAAATGAACTGCGAATTATTAGATAGTTAAAGTTGAACGTTTTAAGAATATGGTACAAATAAAATCTCGGTCTGATATGTCAGTCTTTCAATGTTACGGTTACATAAAACAGAGTTTCATCCATAAATAAATACATCTCTTAATTCTTACATAAAACCGACATCACCTAAGTAACCACAATAAAATTTCAAAAATATAAATGCATTTATGGTGGTGCTGTAACATATTTATATATTTTATTACTTAATTTATTGGCTGTAGAGGTTAGTAATAAATTATGCCTAATAATAATCATTTTCATTTTATCACAAGAAATTATAATAATAATAATAACCTGCTATCTTTTGCTTAGAAGAAATTTTGTTAAAAAATAAACAAGTGTGATGCTATATATGTTTGTGTGCATATATAAATGCATATGAACACACACACACACACACACACACACACACACACACACACACACACACACACACACACACACACACACATATATATATATATATATATATATATATATATATATATATATATATATATATATACTGATAACAATAGCAATGCATAAATTCAAATTAGCAGTTTGCTGTCCCATTTAAGGTTCCAAGTTAATGAATTTCATGGCTACTAACTCATTCAATAGAATCAATATTTAGTTAGCAAGAAAGTGGTCGCTAACTTCAGGCTACATGAAGCGAGAGAAAGAAAGATGGGACAATAGAGGAATACATGGGAATTATGTTATACTTGTGCCTCTAAATATATACCAAATCTACTCGTAAACTTCTATCCGGATTTTTCTTCCATTGACAATATTCTTTCATGAAAACGAGAGAAGTTGAAAATATTATTCTTGCCATTTAGATAAAATGGTGGCGAAAAACTGTGTAGTTGTTCAGAAATTTTACTATGAAGAAAATTAGTGCAAATTCAATAGATTATGTTCTTTTATACCAGGAGTTTACTAATTTGGTACTAGATTAAGGAAAAAGTTTTTCTTTCGATGTTTTATATAAAAGCAGTATAACTGATAATATTCTATTAGCGAAATGTCTTTTCTTTGCAAGCCGTTTTTTAACCATCATGTATTACATATTTTATTGTTGCCTTTATCGTATTTATACTTTTGAATATCTACTTTCATAAATGTTGTCTTCTTATATTTATCATCTTCTTAATACCCGGATTTTAATCCCTTGCAATCACCTTATTTTTTTATAAGACAAGAATTCTTCAATTCAACCTAAATATCTCAGTTTAACGAGTTTATCTTTCCACTCTTAGGTCGTTTTTCCTTAGTTATTTCTTTCTCACCTGTTCCTTTCAAGATTTTCTTTCCACTAATTTATTCTTTATTTTTATTATTCTCGCCTATTACGTTATATTTATCCGTCAAATTTCTCTCTTTATTTCTCATCGTTTTTTCTTTTTTATTGCCTGCATATTCTCATAGCAATTTCTTTCTGTTTTTATGATTCCTTTTCTAGTGGTCTATTGTAGATAACATATGACATTTTTTCATTATCAATTTGAATGATTAGAAATTATTTTTAATTTTCTTATTCTCTTTTCCTTTCTCTTCTATCTCTTCTCATTAATAAAATGGCCAATCTTTCTTTATGTTATTGAAACTATTATTTTTCTAATATACACTTTGGTGCACCATGAAAAAATGCAGAAATTTGGATTGATCAACTTTTTATTTTAAAAAAATCATATTTTTATTCTTAAATTTTGCAAATAAATTTATCAATTAATTTTCTTTTTTGAAAATTAATTTATTTGATTATTTTACCATTAAATAATAAAATAAGCATGTTGCAAAAAGATAAGACCACTAAAATAAAATCGCAAATACCATCATTTAATACTTTGTTTTTCCTCCTTTCGCTGCAATCACTTCGATGCGACGATTTTTCATCGACCCTATCAGACTTTTGACTGTTTTAACATCTATTTCGGACCATTATTTCATAATTGTACATGTCAAGGACAGCTTTGAATCATATTGTTTACCCTGACCGTAAACTTGTCAGGCAATTATACTCCAGAGGTTCTCAATGGGGTTAAGATCTGGACTTGATGCTGGCCAGTCCATTAGCACAACATTTTTGTCACTAAAAACGCTTTTGAATGCCTTGACACATGAATTGGGGCATTGTCTTGTTGGAAAATAGCCCGATTTCTTGCAATACGAAAGAAATCTTCCAAAAAACTTTCGGTGAGCATGTCAGTGTATTGTTTTGAGTCCATGTTTCTGCTTACAAGAACTAATTTGAATATTCCATTAGAACAAAATGCTCCCCATGTCATTATAGAACCATCTCCACTTTGGCGTTTTAAATTTTTTTTTCTTTCCTCAGGTCGGGCAAATAGCAATAGAACCCATCGGGACCATCTAAATTCCTTTTTCGTCTGTAAATACAACATCACTCCATTTTTCACCGAACGAGACGTACTTTTTAGCCTAACTAAATCTTGCTTGTATGTGATGTTCCTTCCATGAAGGAGCTTCTTGTCCCTTTGAATATTCAACATTAGTGCGATTTTTTTAATGTTCTCCATATGGTCCAACGTGAAACATTAATGTCACCAGGAAGTAAAATTTGAGAAACGAATTTTCCGGATTTTCTAACATCTCGGATAATGGCCCGTTTATTTCTTGGACTGAATTTTTCTGGCCTACCTGGAATTGGGTGTTTTGTTCTTATTTTTTATATAATTATTCACTGCACCCCTTGATCTGTTGATTTTCTTGGTGTTTTCCCGTTGAGAGTGCCTATCATTTTCAAAAGCATCGATTATTCCTTTCTCGTGATCTGTAAGAGAATTGCCACGTCCCATGACTTATTTTTAATTTTTATTGATAATTTTTATGTAAAAATTAATCTTATGATCAAAATAAATTCATTGGTGGCCTTATCTTTTTGCAACATGCTAATTTTAATATTTTCTGAAATAATAATCAAAGAAAAAATTCTTTTAAAAATTTTCAATAGATAATTTTATTACTAAATGCATTTATAAAAATAAGAATTTTTTAAAGAAAAAAGTGGATCAATCCAAATTTCTGCGTTTTTTTCATGGTAGCCTAATCTTTTTGCACCAAAGTGTATATTTCAAGATGAACACTATTCACTTGAGCAGTATAAACCGGAGAGATTATATTGCATCGTAAAAGCTATTTTTCTTTGAATCAGAAACCTAAATTTTCGGGTTCGGTATTATTCCCGATTCACCGTAAATCTGCTATTTTGCACTCAAAGAGATCACATCAGATATTTAGAATATTTTTAATATAGCAACCATCCATAAACTTTCTCTGAATGGAATGAGGAGATAGTTTTAAATAATGATGTCCGCGCCTTGGCGAGAAGAATGAATGTTTTAAACGCAATTTTTAATTTTATTTTGGGAACAAGTGAAAGAGTATATAAGGGACTAGGAACTAAGTGTCCAAACTGCTAGATTATTCCCATATTTTCCAAATACTTTACATTTTTATCTTTTCTTAGTCAAAATATTATTTTCTGTCTCATCTCCAAGTAAATTTATGTCCATTTTCCCCGTTTATTTTCTCCATTTTCTACCAATTATATCGAATCCTCAAATATTCTAAGTCTTCCCTGATTGCAGACTTTCTATTGGCGTAAGTTTTGATCTTCATGCATTTTCTTGATCACTCTTTCATCATTTCTTTCTCCTCTTTCTATTCTCCCTAACTTGCCTAGATTTCTCCTTTGTCCAACATACCCAACCCTACCAAGAAATAAAATGAAAGACAACTGCAAATGCCAAAATATACTTTGATGTGGCTTCTGTCATCACTAAACACTGCCATGCACCCAGTGAGACTCACAATGTGCAAGGGAAGTAAGGATAGAAACACCGGGGCTGTCGATTACGCCTGACTATTAATGGAGACAGCAGCGATTGTCAATAGCAATGGCTCTTAGGACTTGCGGCTCACCATGGCGGTTTGTGGCCGACCGCTGTGGTTAGGGCTGGAGGGTTTTTTTTCCGATAGCGGTCTCCTTGGACAAGTTTACTGTTTGTTCGAGGGATGGATGATGTCTCTGTGTAATCATGAAGGGGAATATAACAGAGTCCTGCTCGGCGTTGTGAAGTGATGAGTGTGGTAATAAAAACGGCGGGCTTCGTGTTTCGCGAGGAAACAATAATGGCGGTGTTAGTGGTGATAGTAGGAGGTGATGGGAAATGACGTGAAATGGGGGAATGTGGTTGGGAAAAAAAGAAAATAAAAAGAAATAACAATAGCATAGAGAAAATCAGATCACTGATTGGAAGGGGGAGAGAAAGAAAGAAAGAAAGAAAGAAAGAAAGAAAGAAAGAAAGAAAGAAAGAATAAATCGTTGAAATTGAAGGATAGAAAGCATAAAATAACTACAAGAAAAAGCGAAGATGCAAAGAAAGAATTAAGAGATATAGTGGAATAATTAATTGAAAGAGAAGAAACAAAGAATAGAAGAATGAAAAGGAAAGAACAAAAGACAAAAGCGTGAATAATAATGAAGAAGAAGAAGAAGAAGAAGAAGAAGAAGAAGAAGAAGAAGAAGAAGAAGAAGAAGAAGAAGAAGAAGAAGAAGAAGAAGAAGAGCAATGAATTGAAAAGAACATGAAAAAGAGAAATGCAAAAATAGGAGTGGGCAGACGTACGGTTTGGTGGAGTTAGTGATTGGATGATTTTATGGACAGAAAGATGTCCACTTTGTGGTACGAGGAGAGTAACCACACCATATTTCTTTTCTTGCTTTTGCCTGATAGTGTGCCAGTTTCTTGGAGATTGAAGGTCAGTGTTTGGAAATGGATGATAGTCGAAATGGCGCTAGTTGCTAAGTAATGTTGTCTGCTGAGGCAAGATATGATACAGTGTTACTTTTTTCTAGTGTTTTTCGAAGAAAGACATATCGTTACGAACCAACCCAATTAAAACGATGTGGCAGGAATGTACAATAGATTTTATATAAAAGAGGCAAAGGTTTTTTGTCATTGTGGCGTTCCTAAACAATCTTGTGTGTCTTAAATGCAGTTTGTTGTTATTATTTCAGACAGTATTAATGAAAAATGTCTTAATCCAAAAGCATATATGTTTTTAGATAAAACTGTTTGAATGGAAACAACACAATCAAAATTACAAGTTATTTGTGAACTGATTTTTAGAATCAAATTTATATCTTTTATCGGAAGAATCAGTTAAATTTTAATATCATTTAAATGTATAAAGTAGTAAGGATTTTACTTAGGTGTTCTTTCCCTTCTCCTCTCTCTCTCTCTCTATATATATATATATATATATATATACATACATAACATTTGAGACCAGAAGGCCGGTTCTTCGATAAATAAATGAAAGTCGACAATGCTACTCGGTATCGACCAAATGTTAAGATTATCATTTCTTTTTTTATGTTTCGAAAGCATTTACATGGTTCCTTACACTCTGCTGCGGGAAATAAAAAGACGTGCCAATCTCATGGCACTAGACTCAAAGTTATGCAGCTTCTTGAAAGTAGCTGAGCCTTCGTGTTCAAGTTCAGGAGTGAGCTGCAGAGCTCTGGCAGGGATGTGTTTTCAGTTGTCAATATAGACAAATTTCGAAGCGGTTAGATGTAAGAACGATTGAGTTCGTCCAGCAGGACCCAGACATCAACCATGACAGAGGCCATCACCGAACAGCGGACTGGTTTGTCGGTGCAGGGGATAAATGCTTTTGTTCCCTTTTACATGGTACACATGACCCAAGATTAGCTAGCCAAGTGTGTTATAGATTATGTCCTCCCTAATATATCGTCTTAGAACTCTCCTAATCTGAACGCCTCGATCCCTAACAATGTCTTCAGCGTCGTTAAGCGGGAGATCACCAGCGGCACCTAACTATGCCTGGATATGATTAACAAGAATGAGAACAGCTTATATCAGCCATATAGTCTCTTTCACAGTCTCATCTGAGCAGTCAACGATGATGATGTCCGTTATATTGAATAAAGTTTTCTTTTCTGATTTTTCTGAGTGGATCTTCTGTTCAATATATCGCAAAAGTATACTGAATTTTCTTCGTAAACATATTTCTATTTTTATATATTCCTTCTTTTATAAATAAGCAAATTACTTCAAGTGAATCAATAAGGATGCAACGATAAAACTAGGAAGATATTATCATTTTCATTTAAGCGTAGATGTAAAGTGAACACATTAAGTAAATGTATTTTTGTTGAAAATAACTTTTGTGTATAGGTTTTTCTATGCATAAATAATTGTGCATAGTCTATAATTTTACGAGGAGCTGGAATATATGGAAGTTTTTAAACGCACAACACACACGCATTTGTGTGCTAGTGTGTGTATGTGTGTGTGTATGTGTGTGTGTGTGTGTGTATGTGTGTATTTATAAAAAAGCGTGATAATTAGTTAATTTGTTTCGATACTAATGTGTTATTGTCAAGGGAGTGGCGTCAACTTTCGAAGTCCCTTTGAATTTCAGGTTATAAAATGATTAATTCCACGCCGTGCTTTAAAAGAAAGAAAAGCAAGAAACATGAAAGTGATCTGCTATAACGAAAAAAATCGTTTAATAAATGATGGGAATTGGTTTACAAACGTAGAATTCTAAATAAATATATAATCAATCGACAAGTAAAAATAAATACGATCAATTTTCAAGACGTTAAAAAATAAGAGTGGATCCAATAAGTTTCCAGACTTATTTTGTACAGGCATTTAAAATTGTCGTAGACCCGTGAAAATTCAGTATATTATTGCTATATATCTTATTTGATGACTGACCAATTTTTATGATTTCTGATTCAAATGAACAGCTACAGCAGCAATTGGAATACATCCTACTAAAGTCTGATTGTCACAGCTAGTGAATTTCAAAAATGCAATCTGGACTTTAGGACATTTTAGAAGAACGATATGCAATAAAATTCTGTTTTCAACTTGGAAAAAATGCCACATAAATGTATGGAATACTTCAGACTGCCTTTGAAGCATCTTGCATGAACCAAGCGTCAGTTTTGGAGTGGCATAAGGGATTCAAGGAAGGCAGGGAGTCTGTGAGGGATGATGAGAGATATGGGAGGAGTAAGAAAGTCAATATACCTGAGTTGATTGGCCAAAGGCTTAGGGTTAGGTTTACTATGTTGAGGTTTTAAGGGAGTTCAGGAAGACATTCCGTCGGCAGAGGCCAGCTCTCTTCAAATCAGGTCAGTGGCATTTTCACCAAGACAATGTACCAGTCCACAACTCCATCCTTGTCACAGAATATTGGACCAAGATGGGCCTCAAGACAGTTCCTTAGCCTCCCTATAGTCCAGACCTAGCTCCCTGTGACTTTTGGTCATTCCCTAAGGTCAGAGGCTGTCGTTATGAGATAATTGAGGAGATGAAAGAGGCTGTGACGAAGGCCATTAGCACGCTCACACGAGACAACTTCCATGGGGCCTTCCAGAAGTTGTTGGAACAGTACAAGTGCATTGCAGCCGAAGGAGATTACTTCGAAGGGGACTAGAGTTCCGTGTGTGTACTACCAATAAAAGTGCCCACACGAAAAAAAATCTGGAAACTTATTTAATGATCCTCGTAAATATACATTATAGAAGTGTTGATATGATTGTTTAAACTAGAAATAAAACAATCAAATTTTGAAAAACGAAGTATAAAAATAAGCTGAAAGAATGAATAGAGAAAGCGTGGGAGCTCTCGAGAAGTAATAATGGCGGGTGAAAAAAAGTTTTACAAATTTAAAACTCTAAGATACGTTGTTTGATGAAATGCATTACAAAGTAACTATTCGACAAACTGTGTCAAGATTTTTGAACTTAAATTTAAATCAAAGCTTTGTTTTGTTAGTTAAAACATTTCCCAACAAATATAAAGTAGTAATAACACGTATATATTTATTGAGAGAGAGAGATAGAGGGAGGGAGAGAGAGAGAGAGAGAAAGATTCTGTGTGTGTGTGTGTGTGTGTGTGTGTGTGTGTGTGTGTGTGTGTGTGTGTGTGTGTTAATGCAAAATACAGATAAGTTAGTGCCAATTCAATGTAAAAGTGAACTTCAGGGTTGGAACCAAATATTTTTGTGAAAAAAAGAATTGTGATGGCACAGCAACCACCATTTTCATTTAGCTCCGTTCAAAATTTACTTGTTAATTCGAAAGATAAACCATTTCATGAGAAAAATCTGAGAACCTGGAAGACGTTAAAAGAAATATAACAATGCTGCTTCGCAACATATAAAAAAATGAGTTTCAGAGAGTTTTCGATCAATGGAAAACTCACTGGAACATATTAGTTGAATGTCAAGGGACATGTTTGGAAGAAAATTTACGATTCATTCTTTTTTCACAATTTTCTTGATAAATAGTGCTTTACTATCGATAGTTTCTGAACAGCTCATATATATATATATATATATATATATATATATATATATATATATATGCGTGTGTGTGTGTGTGTGTGAGAGAGAGAGAGTGTGGATGTAAATTCAACAAAGAATATTGAGATCCTGTTTGGATGCTGTAACTCAAGATTTGTCGTTTCGATATTTTCCTTAATTCACACATAGAAAGAAGCAAAAAGAAGATTCGACTTGCTAAATTCGAAATAACGGCGTCAGACCAAAGAAAAAATAAATTGGAAAAATGATAGTATTATTAAAATCCATCCATCCAACCCGCAAATTTTATTAATGGGTCTTTCGTCTTCTTTTCTTCTCTTTTTGAATAGATGACTGCATTACATCGATAAAAACAAACTTACAAGCTGGATATACCGGATAAGGATTTAATAGATTCAGAACGAAAAGAAAAGGGAATAGCAATTAGAACAACAGCAACAACAACGTCATGCATATTAAGAAAATAAAAACAACAAGACTGATAGTATATTTTATGGAATAATTATGTTAACCGAAGATAGGGCAACTTCAACATGCATATGATAAAATGATGATAAAAGATTAACTGGAAAAATGAATATAACATAAAACATATGACAGCGACGATAATATCATAATGATAATAATAACACCGATCCTCAAAACAATAATAAAAGTGTAAGGAAAATTGTAAATAGAAATGAAATAATGACACTGAAATGTATTAATGAACACCAACATAATAATGATACTGATAATGTTATACAAAAGGAACTGTAGAGTCGGGAGAACATGAAAATCATGTTACAATCAATAAAAAAATGAAGAAGAAAGGAAACGAAAAAAGAAAGAAAAATATGATGTTATATCAAGATAGAGTTTGTTGTTATTATTATTATTACTATTATTATTATTATTATTATTATTATTATTGTTATTATTATTGTTGTTGTTGTTGTTGTTGTTGTTCACTCATTAGAGCTTTTCACATCAGCGTTAGCCGATGGTTTTTCACTGGAGTCTTCGTGACAGCAAGTCTCCTCAAGTCTCCAGGACTCTTCTTAGTATTCTGGCCGTTCTCAATAATGCTGTCGTTTAGATGGTCTCCACTCGTCCGCCAACTTCTAAGTCTTCTAGTCCCCCCTAGTAATTTTTTAGTTACTGTTCCAAACGCACCAATTACTATTATTATTATTATTATTATTATTATTATTATTATTATTATTATTTACTCATTAGAGTTTTTCACATCAGCATTAGCTGATGATTTCTCATAGGAGTTTGAGTGACGGCAAGTCTCCTCATGTCTCTAGGACTCTTCTCGGTATTCTGGCCGTTCTCAATAATGTAGTAGTTTGGATGGTCTCCTCTCCTCCTTCAACCTCCATATCCTCCAGTCTCTTTAATAATCCTTTGGTAACTGTACCAAATGCACAAACCACGATTGGTATAATTGGTCACCTGTTATTATTATTATTATTATTATTATTATTATTATTATTATTATTATTATTATTATTATTCTAACAATTCTTAAAAAAAGAAAAATAAATTGTAAAAAAGAAAATAAATTCTATCAACTGAAACTGCGTAAAAGACACAATATATTGTTATGAATAAATTTATAAATTATCAACGTGTGTGAAAAATATAAAGAAGAAGAAGAAGAAGAAGAAGAAGAAGAAGGAAGAAGAAGAAGAAGAAGAAGAAGAAGAAGAAGAAGAAGAAGAAGAAGAAGAGACGAAAAACAATTATTTGGTAAGAAAAAGAAGGACGTGTTGATTTTCGTAGTCGACAATCGTGTATAAATTTGTAAATCTATAAAAAGATAAGGAAAAATGATATGTGATGGAATAAAGATTTAAATTAGAGGTAATTGAAGCCGAAAAAAATGAAGTGAT